>NQII01004819.1:0-23032 GCA_002778355.1 Clitarchus hookeri | reverse complement strand
TGGTTGCCTGTAAAGTCGGTTTTACGGGCGAAGATTTTACGTGACAACGTAGTGCTGCGCGCGCGGCAGACCGATCATAGTTGAGTGGGAGAGAGACGCAAGGCATTCGGCGGGCCTCTCTCTCGTTCGGTGACTCATCGTAACGTTACCGAGCGTTACACTTTTTCATAAGTGACTCCCAGCCGCAACCTAATTTAAGACGTTGTCACGTCAAAATGTCGGTGGTGTGCGTACTAACGAGTTCTGCATGTTGTAGAGTCAGGCGTAGTGCTTCATTGGATGCCCATCTCTTCCTACCTTAAGCTACTAAGACATTTTTCTATCGCCTTGGCTCAGGCAAAAGTATGAGCAGTGGCGTGCCACTCTCGACTTCTCACGTTTAATTGCAATTGATTACTTAAGAATGAACCAAGGAATAGGAAGAATTTCTGTGTCTTAATTCTTAAGTTATGAATTGTGTAAACCCCCTTAAAATTACTGCTCACCAACATTTATAGTGTGTCAATTAAATATGATACCTTTACTAGAAATTTTTACAGAAGTGAAACATATCCTCTAACTTAGTTTGTCCTCAAAACTGCATGAATGCCAGATATAGGGGAACTACGCCATACTGATTCAGAGGTTATNTTACAGAAGTGAAACATATCCTCTAACTTAGTTTGTCCTCAAAACTGCATGAATGCCAGATATAGGGGAACTACGCCATACTGATTCAGAGGTTATTTATTCTACGTATGTGTTGAAATATGTAGGAATAGTAAGATTTTAGGAATTGTTAATACACGGCTGTAGAGGTGGGTCACAGAGAATCAACCTGCTAATTTGTATCTCATACAAACTCATATCATGTACTAAAAATGAGTACACTGCCGAAGTATCAGATACATTTAGTATCAGTTCAACATTCGCCGCCAGTGTGTTGCGTCTGCAGTTGCGTGTATTTATGATACAATACAATTTTAATTGTATTTAAAATGTGCGGTTAAGAAGGAACCCAATCTCTTGGTTCGGATTTGGTGACGGCACAGTTAAGTGAATTTTTTAAGATGATATTTTATAACTAGGTTTTTTTTACACGATTTAAATATAGCAAGTTTTATTATCCTCTCTGAAACATTTTCACACAAATGAAGTCATTTATTATGATCTTGTTCTTATCCATATAGGCTGTTCATGGTAAAGTGACCACTTTTCAGGCCCTAGTTATACTATCAGCCAATTTTTATGCTTCCACCACTTTTTAAAATAAATATGGTCATGTAAGTAATAAAAACTGTGTATATATTTCACCGGACTCGAATGTTAACGTCTAAGACTACAATAAAATATATTTGTTGACTATTATTAAGTACTCACTTTAACGTGAATGGTCTACACTTTATGTCACTGTAAAATATAACACACAGTACACAATCTTTAAAAACGTAATTACTTGATAACGCGCGTACTCGATAACGCTTGTATCTGATACACGCCTACCTGATACTGTGTACCTGATACACGCCTACCTGATACTGTGTACCTGATACACGCCTACCTGATACTGTGTACCTGATACACGCCTACCTGATACTGTGTACCTGATACACGCCTACCTGATACTGTGTACCTGATACACGCCTACCTGATACTGTGTACCTGATACACGCCTACCTGATACTGTGTACCTGATACACGCCTACCTGATACTGTGTACCTGATACACGCCTACCTGATACTGTGTACCTGATACACGCCTACCTGATACTGTGTACCTGATACACGCCTACCTGATACTGTGTACCTGATACACGCCTACCTGATACTGTGTATCTGATACACGCCTACCTGATACTATGTACCTGATACACGCCCGCTACTCGAGAGACTGGCGAAGCAGCAATGCACTCGGGAAGCTCGGGAATTCCTGTANGCCCGCTACTCGAGAGACTGGCGAAGCAGCAATGCACTCGGGAAGCTCGGGAATTCCTGTATATGATACAGATACTTTGTATCAGATACAATTTTCTATCTGTATCAGTTTGGAGCAGGTACAGAAAATAGCTGTAACAACCCATCTCTACACGGATAGCCAATTTACAAGACCAAAATATAGGAATAGCACATTACCAGTTCAGCAGACTGTTATTTGCNAATTCCTGTATATGATACAGATACTTTGTATCAGATACAATTTTCTATCTGTATCAGTTTGGAGCAGGTACAGAAAATAGCTGTAACAACCCATCTCTACACGGATAGCCAATTTACAAGACCAAAATATAGGAATAGCACATTACCAGTTCAGCAGACTGTTATTTGCACAGTTATGATCACGTATGAACTGTATTTTACATTAAGGTAGCCTATTACGAATAAATTAGAGGCAGTAATTAAGCAATTTTGACTGAAAATTGTTGATTTTATTTAGTTAATATACAATATAAACTGTAATGTACGTATAGAATATTTCAGTACTGATATTCTTAAAGGAACGCATCCAGAATACAGATTCTAACAAAATATATTTTGCAAATCCAGCAAAAAACTGTGAAGGCAAAAATAAAGCATACAACTTGGGATTATCCGTAATTTATGTATTTTTTTATAACTCTGCAACAGCAGTTTCACTTAACTTCGTATAATTAGTTATTGCATTGTACATGATGAATGGATGTTGCAAAATTTGGAAAGGACATAATGTAAAACATCTATCAATAAAGATATACAAACTCATTGTAAATTTTCCTCTTTACATGAATACATCACTTCTAGCATACTTTTTTTGTCGGGTTTGGTAATATTTAAATTTATCTTTTACTCAGACTTGTTTTGGTAACACTTTTTTTATACTTTCCTTGAGTATGGCATATGGCACATTAAATTTAACCAAATTTATGATATATTCCCATAAAAAATGGTAGTCTCTCTGCCAAGCATACGAAAAATAATAGGAATGGCGGGTACAAACAAAAAAAAGAAGCAAATATTTTTTATTTAAAAACATTACTTTATACACGTTCTCATATTTAATTCGTAATTAGCATTCAAATATTCATTGATACCTATTCCATCAGGTATACTGTGCATGTATGGCCATATGTTTAAAGTTCTTATATCTTCACAGCTTACAGGTATTTGTTCATAACACTGCTCCATGTATTTTCGTCAGGAAAAAATTAGTTTTGATGGCAAATTAATAGCAGATGTAAATTATACATATCCATCACCAGTTTTATTCGTTTTCCCCCTTACAGCTTAATATTATCAAGGGTTAAAATAAATGAAGAACACATAAGTAATTTTTATATTTTAACTTTATTGTACAGACTTAACAAAAAAAGTACAATAAAAACTTGTACTTCATTCGACAAAATAATTATGATATTGTCTGTTTCGTAGAACAATTCCTGGTGTGAGCATTCAAGCTCGACTTATTCGAATATACCACACCACAATTATCACATTGGTAAGTGTTGTAAGCGATGGCCAATGGACAGTTTCAATCTTCATGTTTTCTGACATTAGAGTTGCTAGTACATGTCTTGTCACAATACTTGCACTCATTTCCCGATGAACAAAAAACATTACCTTTGCATATCTTTCTTCGTCTATTCAAGCTATCACTGCCGGTAAACACCCTGCCACAATTATCGCATTGGTAAATCTTGTATGAAGTGCCGAAAAAGCAGTTACTAGCCTCTTGTCGCCAGGCATTATAACTTCGTGTAAACACCTAGCAACAAAACTTGCGCTCAGTCCATGATGAGAAAAACCGACTTCCAGAGTCAGCAAGCATTCGCAGCGTCCTCGGCAATGCAGCCGGTGATACAGATGACCAGTCTTTAACCACCAATTCCGTCTTCATTTTGTAACACTTTACATAGTCTCAGTAGATGAATCTAGTAGTAACGACCATCTTTCCACCACGTCCGTCAACCAAATGACAACCCTTTTTTTTTAACATGATGCATGCTTATATACTATAAACACTACATGTCAGACAGTTTGCGTTGTCCGTCTCGGATGCCTCAGTAGATGTTTCCTTGGTCCCGTAGCTGCAAAACAGAATGATTGCTGGACTGTAATATGAGGTGAAATCAGCCCCGATCGTTGTCTAGCCTACTAACTCGTCAATCAGACTACCCAGACTACTTTAGAGTTATCAACCTTTTAGTGTTGGATGACACTTATTTTTCTCTTGCTGCTGCAGCACTCTCCCGATGTGGCTTACACCAGCTCCTAGAATGTAGTATGTAATTAAATGCAAAAATTTCTTGAAAAAAAAAAAAACACTCACAAAGGTCAATTTTGATGGTCATATAGCTTCCAGTGGTTGCATACACTTAATCTTCTGAACAGGACGAGTTTCTCACCCTCACGAATCTTGGTGTAATAAAGCGAGAAATTATAAATATTTCTTTAAAAGAGCAACCTGAGAAAACCCTCATACACTATTCACACCAGCAAAGACCCAGGACAAAATTAAACCCAGAGATACCATCGCATATGCACTAACAGTATTAGCTTTAAGCATACAATTTACATATTACCATATAGTATTCTTATAGGCATATATAATCGTGATTATGTATATTACTATTACATATTCATGTAACATATTACAATATACATGTTGTGGTTTATAATGTGCCTTGAATATTTTGTAGGTGTTTGCAGGTGATGATGCTATGGCAGATNACAATATACATGTTGTGGTTTATAATGTGCCTTGAATATTTTGTAGGTGTTTGCAGGTGATGATGCTATGGCAGATATGAAAGATTTATATTGTTTTGTATATTTTAGTTGATGTGGACTGTATGGTATGTTGGCTAGTATGTTGCAAAGCATATTTTTCTGGTGTAAGTCGGTATGGTGGATGGTATGGGAATAAGTTGATTGTGTCGTGGTGTTTTAAATCGCTTTGTATGGTATGGGCTCTATGTTTACTTTGAATGGCTGGTGTATTTTTGAGTAAAGAAGTTTATTTTGTCGTGGTGTTTGAAGTGGCTGTGTATGGTATGGGCTGTATGTATACTTTGTATGGCTCGTGTATTTTTGAGTATCATTGGGTGGTATGGCGACTAGTATATTTGGCTGGTGTCAGCTGGTAAAGCTGAAGGTATGGATAGTAGGTGCGGTAGTGTTATGGACTGGTCTTACCTGTGTGGTTGCTTGGTACACTTGAGTTATGGCAGAAGAGATGGATGGTGAGTTGTGTGGTATGGTAATGACTAAGTTTTTCTTGGGTTATATGAGATGGTATGGCTGGTACATTGTGTGGTCTGGTATCCATTGGTTATGCTAGTTTTAAAGATGGTAGGAATTTTTTTTTGTTTATGGGCTGATATGTACTGTATATGTATTGTTAATTTATAGTGCATGTTATGCAGATTAGTATGTTTGAGTTTTTTCCTTTTATGTTGTAATGGATGGTTTGTCAGCATGTTGACTGGTGTAGTGACTAGTATATTTGCCTGGTGCTGTTTTCTATGATTGATGGTAGGGGCAGCGAGTATTTTTTGGNGACTGGTGTAGTGACTAGTATATTTGCCTGGTGCTGTTTTCTATGATTGATGGTAGGGGCAGCGAGTATTTTTTGGTATGATATGTGTGAATTGTTGTGTGGTATGTTGCGAAGCATATTATTTTCTGGTGCCAGTCGGTAGAGAAAATGTTGTTGACAGTAAGTAAATTTTTGGTAATGCTGGTGTGGACTGAGTCGTCGGGGTATTTTTTTAGTTATAGTAGGTGGTATGGGTGGTGAGTATATGTGGTGTTGGTCGGTAGAGAAAATTGAATGGGTGTTAGGTTATGGGCTGGTCTCAACTGTATATTTGCTTGATACACTTGATTTATGATATATAGTTTATTGGTGTGTTGGGTGTTATGGTTGAATTGAGTTTTTCTTGGAGTTATAGGTGNGACTGGTGTAGTGACTAGTATATTTGCCTGGTGCTGTTTTCTATGATTGATGGTAGGGGCAGCGAGTATTTTTTGGAATGATATGTGTGAATTGTTGTGTGGTATGTTGCGAAGCATATTATTTTCTGGTGCCAGTCGGTAGAGAAAATGTTGTTGACAGTAAGTAAATTTTTGGTAATGCTGGTGTGGACTGAGTCGTCGGGGTATTTTTTAGTTATAGTAGGTGGTATGGGTGGTGAGTATATGTGGTGTTGGTCGGTAGAGAAAATTGAATGGGTGTTAGGTTATGGGCTGGTCTCAACTGTATATTTGCTTGATACTCTTGATTTATGATATATAGTTTATTGGTGTGTTGGGTGTTATGGTTGAATTGAGTTTTTCTTGGAGTTATAGGTGGTGGTATGTTGGTTGGCCTGGTATCCGTCGGTAATGATGGTTTGACATATGGTTAGAATGTTTGTGTTGTGGATTGGTCTGGACTATAAATTTGCTTAGTATGCTTGGATTTTCATGGATAATATGGTTTATATGTTGGGTGATATATTTTCCAGTATATCTGTCTTGCGATTGTTGATGTATGTCGAATGGTGTGGACAGTGTGTGTGTGTTGGTGATTCCTTTAATGCTAAGGCATACATGAGTTAAGTTGTTGGTATGGGCGGTCAGTGTATTTTGACTGGTGTCAGTCGGCATGGTGGATGGTATGAGAAGAAGTTGTTTGTGTCACTAGTAGGTTTGCTTTGTATGGTCTGTGGGGACGAATTGTTGAGGTATGCTTGAGGTATAGTAAGAGGTATGGACGATGAGTACATTTCGTTTGGTGTAAATTGATAGAGCAGATGGCATGCATGAATTACAGTGGCTGGTATGGTACCTGTGTGCGTATATATAAGCAGCTGGGTTTCAGTTAGGAAGCTTAGTTCGACATTCACCACAATCAGTACCACACTCACCACAATTAAGGTTAATTTATGGGTCAATAGAGGTTATTAGGGGTCGTTAAGGGGTCATTTAGAGGTTATCAAGGTCATGTACAGGTTACTTAGTGTTCATCTGTGTTCCTATGGTGTCATTTAGGGGTCATTTAAGGGTCTTATGTGGTAATTAGGGGTTATTTAGAGGTAATTTAGGCATCATCAGGGGTTATTAGAGATGATTATGGGTCATTATGGGGTCAGTCTTGTTAAGTGTCGTTCTAGTAGGAGTCAGTTGTCTGCTTTAAGTGTGGCCATGATTTAAATCTGTCCATAAAATTTGTTTGAAAGAAACTGTTGAAGATATAACTGCGTGGTAATGTGATTAAGAAAATTGACAAAATGTCTGATTGAACAGATGCATAAAAATACTTAAATATCACAGACGAAATGTGCTATTAAGTTTATATATAGAGCAGTAGCTAGGAAAAATAGATACACAAGTTGCTACTGTAGAAAGAACGTCAGTTTTTTCGTGAATATGACACAAGCCAATGATTGTACGAAGTCTACTATAGAGTTTACCTCTATAGATGTACCTTCTCCCACTGCTGGAAAATTACATGGAAAACAGTGTTGCTACTGTGGAGGGATCTTCAACAAAAGCTACCATGCTCGGCGACATGAGAGAATCACCTGTACGAAGAGTCCTTTTCGCGCGATGAAGCATTACGACATTGGTACCACACAGTTGTTTCAAGGCGATACATTGAAGGAACACATCGAGATCTGCATGGGTTCGTTTACTGTTAGCCAGCAAGTGATGTTGCCAATAACTTATTCTGCAGAGGTAGGTACTGTTTCCGCAGGCGATTATGACGAGACAGTTAATGCTAATGACGGAATGAGAGACATACGAGGCATGATTGAGTCGGTATGTGTGGAAATTATACTTGCAGGCGTCGCATGGAGTCAGCGAACTTCAAAATAAACTGTCGTCGGCTCTAAATACTGATGATGACCATGCAACTCCTACAAAGAAAAGTAAACATGAAATTGAGGTTGAAACAGGAGGTGTAGAGTATCATAAAGACAGCTTCGATGATAATGACTATGGTGACAATGTTGATGGAGTATCTGATGAGAAGGATGTTGATTCCCTCGACGTTCCCACATACTTCACAAACGAGTTTCCTTCGTCAAGTGATGCGAAGAAAGCAGAAGGCGTCAAGATATTTGATATATTATTTACCTGCAAAAATGTGGGTACTTCTCGCGCATTGTTGATATGTCTTACATCATTATTAAACTGAAGGGACGGGGATAAAGCGCATGATGTGATGAACTGCTTTCTTCTGAAATTGTAATTACAAAATAAAAATAAATTATTATTATTATAAAAAAAAATTATTTTTGTGTGTCGTATCCTTTTTTACCGACAACTCGATTTTTAACAGATAGATCTGCTTATAGAATGATAATAAATACTTTAGTATAAAAATTCATGGATAGTTGACTGCATACACGACGTTAATCCAGTCATCAGGGCCAAATTTTGGTGATTGCGAATGAATGTAATTTCTATATGTATGGGAGGGGGTACAAACCGAAGGATTGATCGGAGGAACGAACAATGGATTGGCTTCGACCGAAGAATTAGAGAGGTTTTATTAGGATGCGAAGGAATGAATTTTGATAAGAGCACGAATGAGTTTTCAAATAGAAGTTGTGCAGGTTCTTAAATCAAATATGGTTGCCCTGACCTTGGGTTACATAATCGATGTTAAATCACGATCGTATGCGCCTTGTAAAGACGAGTCCGGTGATATAAAGCACTCAAAATGTAGGTCTTAAAATGTTTTAATTATATAAATGTATGTAAATATAAATTTAAAAAATTATTTTAAAAATAATTTTATTTTATCTGCTTCTCAGATTCTTCATTGTGGCTGATGTTCGCGATACCTCAGCCACATTGAGTAGCAAGCAATTTTTTCACAAATTTTAAAGGAAATTCTAGAAATGTTTACTGTTTTTTAGGGAAAAAAGGAAATTGTTGAGGGAAATACGGGTAATTCCAAGAAGGTGGACGTCACCATGGCGCTTCAGCCCCCAGCCCTTATCTTAGGACATACCAAATCTATAAACTAACATGGGAGCGCTGTTGCCAGCATACTTATATCTATAAACAATTAGGGTACCATTTTTTTACACCAAACTGAAACTTTTTGTGAAATATACAGGATGAGAATACCCCAACTTTGAAGGTCTGTAATATCATAGCCAAACAACCTACAACCTTGATTGACCAATCAAATCAACCGTGGAACCGTGAAGTTTGTTTACGATACATTCATAAATGATCAATGTGGCCACCAGGAGTAGCCTGAACGACATCTATACGCTAATCAAACTCGTTCGTCACTCTTGTCAGCATGTCCGGTATTACAGTTTGGATGACGTCCGTAATTCTCTTTTTGAGGTCGTCAATGTTAGCCGGCAATGGTGGACGAAACACTTGATCCTTTATGTACCCCCATAGAAAAAAATTGCAGGGGGTAAGATCGGGGCTTCTTGAGGGCCAGTGATGAAGAGCCTGGTCACCAGCTGCTCCTCGACCAATCCAGCGTTGCGGCAACGTCTCATTCAGGTATCCACTAACATCTAAGTGCCAATGGGTTGGCTCACCATAAAGGAAACATCAGACCGTCCCCTTCACATTGAGGTGTCGAATGCGAGCTCTCTACCCTCTTAACTCCTCAAACCGAGAGTTACGAACGCCATCCAAACCGTAACACCGGATATACTGACAAGAGCGTGAAAGGAGTTTGTTTATCGTGCAGATGTCGTTCGGGACGCTGATGGTGGTCACGTTGAACATTTATAAATGTATGTTAAACAAACTTCACGGTTCCACGGATCATTTGATTGGTCAATCACGGTTGTAGGTTTTTTGGTTTTGATATTATACCTTCAAAGTTGGGGTATTCTTTTATTCTCATACTGCATATATATATATATATATATATATATGCAGTATGAGAATAAAAGAATATATATATATGCAGTGGATTAGATGTTATGAAGAAGTAAAAATGTAGCAACAGGCCCTCGCAACTCGAATAGGGAAAACAGATCTGTACTGAAGATACCTGAAGTCGAGTGAGTGAGTGAAGCTATTTGGACGGCTCTTAACAGAGAAATTTTGATAGCCGAGCCTGAAGTCGAGGTTCAACGATCTTACAACTTCCAAATTTTATTAATTATTGCATATTTAAACAAATTACACACTGTGTTTGCATAGCACAAATATTTGATAAACAGTGATGTATTTTTTCTCTTAGATTTTGTATGAACACGTGTTTGATTTGCATATTTTAATGAAAAATATTTGGGATGTTATTGAATAAGTCTTGGTACGAACAGAAAATTTAATAAGTAATCTAGCAGTGTAAGTAAGCTATATATTAAGAAGTTCTAAAATCTGACATAATAAAATATTTTATACAAAAATTAAGTTTACTAAATNCACTGTGTTTGCATAGCACAAATATTTGATAAACAGTGATGTATTTTTTCTCTTAGATTTTGTATGAACACGTGTTGGATTTGCATATTTTAATGAAAAATATTTGGGATGTTATTGAATAAGTCTTGGTACGAACAGAAAATTTAATAAGTAATCTAGCAGTGAAAGTAAGCTATATATTAAGAAGTTCTAAAATCTGACATAATAAAATATTTTATACAAAAATTAAGTTTACTAAATNTAAGTAAGCTATATATTAAGAAGTTCTAAAATCTGACATAATAAAATATTTTATACAAAAATTAAGTTTACTAAATGATAAACAATGTCATGCATATAAAATAGAAAAATGAGTGTTAAAACTTACAAATTTTATAGCCTGTGCAATATATACGATCATGAAATGGGTATATATTAAAGATGATACTAAAAAACGCTTACACTTAATGGCACTTTTGGAAATGTGACAACTTTTTACTGTCACTAAGTAATGGTCCAAGTTCCCTAGTAAATATTACATAAATATGATACCTGAAAACTGTATTTTTGATTTCCATAGACTCATACTTTCATAAAAGTGCATCAGAAATACAATTGCCTGGAAAGATCTGGCTTGCATTAATCTGAAATAGCCAATGCGTATGCTGCTGAGAGATTTATTTCACTAAATTACTCTACCCAACAATACCGCAGCTTCACNTGAGAGATTTATTTCACTAAATTACTCTACCCAACAATACCGCAGCTTCACATAAGGTACAGAAATATATTTTTATCAATGTACAAATTTCTGCTTACTCCTCACTGTCATACACACAAAAAACTGGCATCAGTGTAAAAAAATTAAGTAAATTAGTCAAAATTATAAATTACAATATACAGCAGAAGATTATATTGCGTGAATAATTTTGTGCAAAATAAGTAACTGTTATGTCTAGTTAAATAAATACAATTACGTTCTGCTAGAATTTCAAATTTCTTATAAGCTCATATTCGTGTATGTGTATTACGTTCTAGTAGTTTATCCCGTACAATAGCTCTGTTGCTATTGTATATATATATATATATATATATATATATATATATATATATACATATATTTATTTATTTATTTATTCCGTAGAGAATACTAGTATAGCAAAGCCATACTATGGACAATGGAAAAGTAATATTCTACAAACGAATTAGTAAGGTAAATAGGTTTTCTATCCGAAGACAACGGAACAAATTTAACCTTATCATTTAGAGCATTGGTGTATGGGAATTAATGTTTTTCATACTGTAAACATTAGCAAGTAACTATGAATAAATATATTTGCATGTAAGAAACAGGAAAAATAAGCCAGGTAACAGATTTCCAGCATTTCAAGACTTATCAGTTAAAAAAGTAAGAGCAATATGACTTATTTTGAAAGATAATTAATTCCTTTGGAACTGAACACGTGGTATCGTATAATAATGAAAAGAAATATTTAATTGCAAGAGCTGCATGTGCATAGGCAGTAAGCAGATATATCTTTCCAAGTGGTACAGGCTGTTCAACGCTAGTTAAGCACTTTTGAAATCAAACTATGATAAATTTCGCTGCCTCTACCAGCATTTTTTTTTTTTTTTTTTTGTTCGTTAACTGGCATGNGCGTCTCTCTCCCACTCAACTATGATCGGTCTGCCGCGCGCGCAGCACTACGTTGTCACGTAAAATCTTCGCCCGTAAAACCGACTTTACAGGCAACCATTTGTTTCTTTTTTTTTTTTGCTTAAGGGTGTAAGAATTAACCAATTTACGAAATATTTACTTTTATAATAATATTACATTTTCACTGGACCTATCCATAAAAAAATCGATCAGGTCCATGATAACTTTAATAAATTTGTACATATCGTGGAAGAATACACAATGTGCACACAAGTAGATCTCAGGACTTTGAAAAGTGCTCAGTTTACAGTGAACACAATTTAATAAAGTTGTGGTGCCTGCAAAAAGGAATATTTTTTTTACAGTTGCAGTGATACTTACGTATTATTTAAAAGCTATTAAAAAACACTACAATAGAGGAAGTTATGAAGTTAGTCTTTTTTAATCTTCATTCTCAAAATTTGAATACGTCTATTAATTTTCTTTACAAAGTTATTGTATAAAATTTTCCAGTTTAATAGACATTTCGAACCTTCATCCGCACAGTTTCGTTTTACAGTATTGTTACTCGTGAACCAACCTGTAGGCCTCTATAGCCTATAGCAGGTTCTATAGACTAGGATACTTACAGTATGATAGAAATGTTGTTCATGTAAAATCAATCGATGATCCCAGAATGCCAACTTCGTTGTCATGGGCTAAGGTACCTCATGAAAAGTTTCAAAATACAAAGCGCAAAATTAAGATAAACTTAATTATTATCAATACCATTGAGGTATCGGNGCGCTCAGTAAAGTTGGGAACGATGGAAGGAAATTAGAGTAGTTACATTTTTTAAAGTTGAATTGAAAATGTTTTTTATGTATCAATGAATGCTGAAATTATTTATTTCGTTTCTGTGTTTTTTTTTTTTTTTTTGCTTAAGGGTGTAAGAATTAACCAATTTACGAAATATTTACTTTTATAATAATATTACATTTTNCTTTTTTTTTTTTGCTTAAGGGTGTAAGAATTAACCAATTTACGAAATATTTACTTTTATAATAATATTACATTTTCACTGGACCTATCCATAAAAAAATCGATCAGGTCCATGATAACTTTAATAAATTTGTACATATCGTGGAAGAATACACAATGTGCACACAAGTAGATCTCAGGACTTTGAAAAGTGCTCAGTTTACAGTGAACACAATTTAATAAAGTTGTGGTGCCTGCNCACACAAGTAGATCTCAGGACTTTGAAAAGTGCTCAGTTTACAGTGAACACAATTTAATAAAGTTGTGGTGCCTGCCAAAAGGAATAATTTTTTTACAGTTGCAGTGATACTTACGTATGATTTAAAAGCTATTAAAAAACACTACAATAGAGGAAGTTATGAAGTTAGTCTTTTTGAATCTTCATTCTCAAAATTTGAATACGTCTATTAATTTTCTTTACAAAGTTATTGTATAAAATTTTCCAGTTTAATAGACATTTCGAACCTTCATCCGCACAGTTTCGTTTTACAGTATTGTTACTCGTGAACCAACCTGTAGGCCTCTATAGCCTATAGCAGGTTCTATAGACTAGGATACTTACAGTATGATAGAAATGTTGTTCGTGTAAAATCAATCGATGATCCCAGAATGCCAACTTCGTTGTCATGGGCTAAGTAAGGTATCTCATGAAAAGTTTCAAAATACAAAGCGCAAAATTAAGATAAACTTAATTATTATCAATACCATTGAGGTATCGGTTTGCACCAATACAGGAATTACTTCCAGAAACTTACTAAGTCGTTCAGGTTCAGTCCATGCCNGTTTGCACCAATACAGGAATTACTTCCAGAAACTTACTAAGTCGTTCAGGTTCAGTCCATGCCCATAGCTTCCTAATCAGTATCAGATTATTTACAAAATATGAATGTGTATGTAGTTGGTTTTTTAACTTTTGACACCTATACAAAGTGAAAANAGTATCAGATCATTTACAAAATATGAATGTGTATGTAGTTGGTTTTTTAACTTTTGACACCTATACAAAGTGAAAAGAACACGACACACACATGGGATGTGTTATCCTTGTTAATTTTTAGACTGAGAAAAAGTAGCAATGTATAATATGATNGAACACGACACACACATGGGATGTGTTATCCTTGTTAATTTTTAGACTGAGAAAAAGTAGCAATGTATAATATGATAAATGGTATGTATTATAAGAGAATTTCAAATTAAAGAAGCGAAACACTTTTGTACCTTCATATTGGCTTCATTTTTCAAAGAATATAATTTTTGTGTATATTTGCCACCCAAAAAAANAAACACTTTTGTACCTTCATATTGGCTTCATTTTTCAAAGAATATAATTTTTGTGTATATTTGCCACCCAAAAAAAGTGCAATCATAACCGTATTTAAAAAAGTTAAATTCACCCAAAGTACACCTAATCCGTTCCCGTTACTCTCTCCAGCTGCCCTTTTTGTGAAGGTATGCAGGATTTACCTATTCCATCGATGACAAAGGGCAAAGAACTGACTTTGTTTTGGCAGGGTTGTCTGCANAAGGTATGCAGGATTTACCTATTCCATCGATGACAAAGGGCAAAGAACTGACTTTGTTTTGGCAGGGTTGTCTGCACCGCATTTGTAACGGCACTTTGTACTGTGTAAATATGCCCTGAATGAAGTCGACAATCATCAAGTTAATATTTAAGAAAAGCGATAGCAGAAAAGTAGAAAATTACCTTTACCTTCTAATTTTTCAAGTTTTTAGCCTACTTTCCGAAGGAAAGAAAGGCTTATGAGATCGCTTTCTTATCTGTGTGTCTATATAGTATGTGTGTGCTGTGTCCCCGACCCTCTAATTTTCAAAATTTGAACACGTTCACCGAATTTCACCAAACTCAGTACACATACAGTACCAAGTTAGGACATCTGAATATTACAGTTTTGACCACGTCGGACACTTACTTTCAAAATGGATACCATTTTAAAATTTTGGGTGATGTCATATCTCGGGAAATATTCAACCGATTTAAACCAGATTTTTTATGTCGGCAAACCATTGTGTAAGCATTAAATTTTGAGATGGTTATTGTTGTCGGTTCGATTTTGCAAAATAGCACTGATTTATAAAATAAATATTTTTGATCATATCTCGAAAACTATTTAACTAATTCTCACCCAATTTGGCATGTAAATACTACTATGGTGGTCATGAAAATGTAAATTATTGAACTTGCTTAGTTATTTATTTTCAAAATGGCGGCCATACAAATGTTTTAAATTTGTTAGTATATCTGCCATACCATTTAACTNCTTAGTTATTTATTTTCAAAATGGCGGCCATACAAATGTTTTAAATTTGTTAGTATATCTGCCATACCATTTAACTAATTTCGACCAAATATCGTATACTGAAAATATATACTTCAGGTATCATATATACCAACAAATGACTACTTTTGTAGACCATTTTGGAAGATAGTGCCATACGAATAAATAAACTTATTTTGTCATATATCAGGAAAGAAGCTACCAATTCCTATCAAATATGGCAAACAAGTTGTACTGAGGCAGATGATGTCATGTGGTATGTTTTCAGCATGCCAGACACTTATTTTCAAAATGGCGGCTATATGGTTATTTTTAGCTTAAAATACTATATCGTCGAAATCATGAAATAATTTCAACTATACTTTGTATGCTGGCAGTACATATTACTACTATCAACTGTAATTACATAGAGCATCTTCTGTGCGACATTTTGTAAGATAGCTTCATGCGAGTAAATAAAGATTTTTTTTCATATCTCGGGAAACAATTAACAGAATCCTTCCAAATTTGGCAAACAAATAGTACTGTAGCAGGTGGTATATACTGATATGTTTTATGTAGGCCAGGCACTTATTTTCAAAATGGTGGCTGTATAAATATTTTAGTTTAGTATATTTTATTAACGAAACAAATTCTAACTTAACTTTGTATGCTGACAGTACCTTTTAAAACCATAAAATTGGTCTATGCAGAGACTCATTTCTCTGCCATTTTGTAAGATAGCTCTACCAATAAAAAAATTATGAATTTATCTCATATCTCGAGAAACAATCAACCCATTCTTGCAAAATTTGGCGAAGATGTACTGTGGTAAGCGATAATAATTGTATGTTTTTCAGTAGGACATACTTATTTTCAAAATTACTGGTATAAAATAATTTTAGTTTTGTGGGAGATATCTACGAAACTATGTAATCTATTTTAACTTTATATTGTATATTGGTATTATACGATCATATTAATTTGCTACAACACTACTTTTTGTCCACCGTTTATAAAGATCGCCACATGAAAATTATGGAGGTTTTATGCCATGTATCGAGTACCAATCAACCGAATCCCCCAAATGTTATGCTGGAACATTTTAAATAAATTTATACCAAATTGTGCACACAATAAATGCTACAGAAGGCCATGTAAACTTTCATGATTTAAATGGGTCAAATGGCAGCTTCATAATACATTTTAGTAATTTTGACATATATATTTAACAATTTAACCAAATTCAACCAAATTTTGTATGTAGAGAGTATACATTAGAAGCATCGTATATAGAGCCTCTTTTTCTGGCAATTTTGTACTATAGCATTACATAAATATATTAAGTTTTTTATGTCATACCTCAGGAACCAAGCAACCTATGCCATCAAATTCTTCACATAAGTAGCGCTACGTAGGCCATGTAAATATTTTAGGTTTGTGTACCCTATCATTCGCAACATTAGACTGATTAAACCCGAAGTTGATGTCCGAATCCGACCTCCGTAATGCAGTGGGTTGCATGCTAGCTTAGAGAATGAGGTTTTCTGAGTTCAAGTCCCGGATACGGCATGTGTGTATTTGTAATTGTCTCACTGCTATTGCATAGGTTGTTTGTTTCATTTATAATGTTATTGTTTGCAATATNCTTAGTTATTTCTTTTCAAAATGGCGGCCATACAAATGTTTTAAATTTGTTAGTATATCTGCCATACCATTTAACTTATTTCGACCAAATATCGTATACTGAAAATATATACTACAAGTATCATATATACCAACAAATTACTACTTTTGTAGACCATTTTGGAAGATAGTGCCATACGAATAAATAAACTTATTTTGTCATATATCAGGAAAGAAGCTACCAATTCCTATCAAATATGGCAAACAAGTTGTACTGAGGCAGATGATGTCATGTGGTATGTTTTCAGCATGCCAGACACTTATTTTCAAAATGGCGGCTATATGGTTATTTTTAGCTTAAAATACTATATCGTCGAAATCATGAAATAATTTCAACTATACTTTGTATGCTGGCAGTACATATTACTACTATCAACTGTAATTACATAGAGCATCTTCTGTGCGACATTTTGTAAGATAGCATCATGCGCGTAAATAAAGATTTTTTTTCATATCTCGGGAAACAATTAACAGAATCCTTCCAAATTTGGCAAACAAATAGTACTGTAGCAGGTGGTATATACTGATATGTTTTATGTGGGCAAGGCACTTATTTTCAAAATGGTGGCTGTATAAATACTTTAGTTTAGTATATTTTATTAACGAAACAAATTCTAACTTAACTTTGTATGCTGACAGTACCTTTTAAAACCATAAAATTGGTCTATGCAGAGACTCATTTCTCTGCCATTTTGTAAGATAGCTCTACCAATAAAAAAATTATGAATTTATCTCATATCTCGAGAAACAATCAACCCATTCTTGCAAAATTTGGCGAAGATGTACTGTGGTAAGCGATAATAATTGTATGTTTTTCAGTAGGACATACTTATTTTCAAAATTACTGGTATAAAATAATTTTAGTTTTGTGGGAGATATCTACGAAACTATGTAATCTATTTTAACTTTATATTGTATATTGGTATTATACGATCATATTAATTTGCTACAACACTACTTTTTGTCCACCGTTTATAAAGATCGCCACATGAAAATTATGGAGGTTTTATGCCATGTCTCGAGTACCAATCAACCGAATCCCCCAAATGTTACGCTGGAACATTTTAAATAAATTTATACCAAATTGTGCACACAATAAATGCTACAGAAGGCCATGTAAACTTTCATGATTTAAATGGGTCAAAATGGCAGCTTCATAATACATTTTAGTAATTTTGACATATATATTTAACAATTTAACCAAATTCAACCAAATTTTGTATATAGAGAGTATACATTAGAAGCATCGTATATAGAGCCTCTTTTTCTGGCAATTTTGTACTATAGCATTACATAAAAATATTAAGTTTTTTATGTCATACCTCAGGAACCAAGCAACCTATGCCATCAAATTCTTCACATAAGTAGCGCTACGTAAGCCATGTAAATATTTTAGGTTTGTGTACCCTATCATTCGCAACATTAGACTGATTAAACCCGAAGTTGATTTCCGAATCCGACCTCCGTAATGCAGTGGGTTGCATGCTAGCTTAGAGAATGAGGTTTTCTGAGTTCAAGTCCCGGATACGGCAAGTGTGTATTTGTAATTGTCTCACTGCTATTGCATAGGTTGTTTGTTTCATTTATAATGTTATTGTTTGCAATATGCTTCTCGTACTGCGCTTAGATTTGTATCTTACCCGCTGTTTATTTACGGATTGTTTGCGGCTTATTTTTATTTAACTGCATTAAAAAATTCGGTACAAATAAAATTATTTCGGCATTTCGTACTAAGATCGATTTCGGTTGATGTACAAAAAATCGGTAGGGTTGGCAACACTGAATACAACCGCCTAGCACACCGTCCCACGTGATAGCCTGGTGGCCCAAACCTCCTCCCCCTTCACCTTGTGCCGCCAGCCGTTGCGCATTCCTAATGGTACTGCGACCTTACGTGCGTGGCCTTGTTCACCTGCAGGGCTGTCATGCCAACACTACTCTGTTCGCTCAGCAGTACACAATCGTTGCGAGGATTGCGAGTGCATTGCAGACGACTGACGAGCTACACGCGACACACGAATCGCAATGCATATTGGTTACCACAGCAATGCTCTTATGTTATAAGCCTAATATTTATTCTGCACTACAGGAAAATATTATATTATCATATGAGGAACATCGAGCGTTATTTACTTTTTTTTTTGGGTAGAGGAAGGTGTATAAATAGAAAAAAATTGAAATCTATGACTTTATTTAAATAAAATGCCATGAAATACAATCTCGTACAAGGTAAAAGTTTAGTAACCTGTATCAGACAAAAGTACCCTCTTTTCAAAAAATTTATTTTTTCCTTGTTTGCAAAACAAAAATTCACTGAAATAAATATTTTTACTGCAACAATTTATAAAAAAAATGTATTACTTTTCAGGAAATAACTAATACACTGACAGTGACACTGTGTAACAGCCATGACGCATGACACACACTATAAAATAACTGCAGCAAGTAATTTGCTTCGTAAGTTGGAGTTCGCCTTCGAACCACTACCCAAGACAGGTTTACTTGAACTGCTGGTAATTTACACCAGAAGCAGGCGAAAGCAAAAAAAAAAATTCTACTAAAAATTGGTGCAAATAACCACACCCTTCCCCACCCCTCCCTAAATTCAATCTATCAAAACAACAAATATCAAGCGACGGGTTAGGCCGCTTCCATTCCCTTCTCTATAACATGCTGTTTTTAATGTTGCAGCTCCACTATTCAAGTTTTGTATGATGTAAGAAAGTTTACTTGTAAATCATTGACAAACGTACAAAAGTCTGCAACCTTCCTTTCGAACAAAATACTACGGCAAAAAAAATACTTCGTATTACAATGAAATACTAATATATGCCAATTATTCTGTAACACCATATTGATTTAACATTATAGGAGCTTAATAAAATTGTGCAAAAGCCTCGTCATAAAANCCAATTATTCTGTAACACCATATTGATTTAACATTATAGGAGCTTAATAAAATTGTGCAAAAGCCTCGTCATAAAAGACTATTGGAGGCAAAATACCATTAACAAATTACATTTTTCCCTGATGTATTCGTGAGCGAGATATTTCTCATAGGCCTCACAACTACAATAATAATGGAGCTCCTTCCTTGACACGCAACTCTTGAATGACATCGAATGGTATATTATTGCATACATCCACTTGAAGACTAGGCAACTCGCCATTATTAATTGCGAATTTTTATTATAACGTTCAATTAAATTAAACATATTCTTATACTACCCGCCNCTATTACAGCACAGCTGATAAACTAAGGGAGTTACGATGATTTCCTCGATTAGTTCTAATTTTCACATGAGACAGAACGTAATGTAACTGAAATTGCTAAGTAAACATTTACTCGTCCAAAAATTAAACAAACAAATGCCTTTGCCAATAGTTGTTAGCGAACTATTCGGAACAAAATATAACTTTGTTATGACAAAACTTTCAAATCATTTTTTTTTTTACTTAGGATTAAGTTTGTAGGTAAAGTACATAAATTGTTTATGTTCAATGTGGCTTAAAATGGTTAAGTGTAAGAGAAGGCTTGCCGCCTTACCTTCGCCATAAAAAATAAGATAATAAATCAATAAATAAATCTACTGCGCACAGAGAATATACGATTGTTCACTAAGTATTTTTTTTACTGTCTACATAAGGTAATTAATAAAATCTGTGAACGAATCGTTATAGTTTTTTTTGTAACTGCAAAAGCAAGCAGTTAAACGTACACTGAAGAGCCAAAAAAACTGGTACACCTGCCTAACATCGCGTAGGGACCTCGCGAGCACGCAAAAAATCCGCAAGACGACGTGGCATGGACTCGACTAATGTCTGGAGGTATGCAGGAGGCATTGAAATCTGCGCCAATTTGAGAAAGGGTTGCACGTCTGTCATGTTTAATGATTCTCGTCAGTCGTCGTTTGTCCCGTTCGTTCACGATATTTTTCCGGCCGCAGCGATGTCGAAGATTTGATGATTTACCGGATTCCCTATATTCACGGTACACTCGTGAAATGGTCGTACGCGAAAATCCAAATGTTATCGCTACATTGGAGATGCTATGTCCCATCTCTCGTGCGCCGACTATAACACTACGTTCAAATTCACTTAAATCTTTATAACCTGCCATTGTAGCCACAGTAACTGATCTAGTAACTTTGCCAGACGCTTGCTGTCTTATATAGGGGCTGCTGACCGCATCGCGTCACTCTGATTGGTTCCATACCTCTGNGCGCTGCTGACCGCATCGCGTCACTCTGATTGGTTCCATACCTCTGTTATTTGCATACGCACGCCTATGCCAGTTTTTTTGGCTCTTCAGTGTAGTAGCAAACACAATTGTCTTCAAAACCAAAACATTGACTATAATAAACATAATGGAACAGGCGCTCAATCAAATACTGTTTNAAACACAATTGTCTTCAAAACCAAAACATTGACTATAATAAACATAATGGAACAGGCGCTCAATCAAATACTGTTTATTGGTTGCTCATAATAAATGAAATAATAAAAACAAGAGAATGAAGCAATCTCCAAATGTCTCGGCAACCATCGGATCTTAGCAGACAATCGCGCGCCAGGCACTTGAACTTGCGCGGTTAAGCAGGAAACTATGCTCTCAACTTCGTCGCTTGCATTACCCACCGGTACCGTAACTTCAGGCAGATCTAAACTCTGCGTCATCCTGTTTGACAGGTCAAAGTCCCTCATCCTCCTACACACCATTTTCACCCCAGCTGAGTCGTGCCGCATTCCATGTAGCGGTCCTTTATTTTCCTTCCTTGTCCATTGCTCCACTGACCAGCCACAAGCGTCCCACGTGCCAGTCTAGAAAACTAACGGGCATGTCTTTAATGTTGCACTTTACTTAAAAACGTAAATATGGAACAGTAATATGATTTTGTTGGTTAGAGGAGAATTGTATCTAGTAGAGGACTGACCTTTGAACNAACGTAAATATGTGACAGTAATATGATTTTGTTGGTTAGAGGAGAATTGTATCTAGTAGAGGACTGACCTTTGAACATTAACCTTTGACCTAACATTTGACTTGGACCTTCATCATTGAATGCTTACATTGACTTTTGGGAGTTGACCTTAACCATGACCTTTGACCTTGACCTTTGACCTTGATCTCCATCCACCAAGTACTTCATGCTGTAATTCAAAAACCACCATCTTGTTTCATGAATTTTCCAGTTCATGTTCTGCCATTCCAAATTGATACCTCCTGCTCCATCATTCCATCACATGGCATCTGGCAGAGAACCAAGGAACTAGCCACCATATTTTTGCCATGCCACCATTGGAATTTTCAATTTTCCTGCTCTGTCATTCCATCCTATGCTGGCATTCCTTCACATAGCATCTGACAGAGGACTAACCACCATCATTATTCCATGCAACAATCTTGTTTTTAGAAATTTCCAGCTCATGATCTGTTGTTACACCTTGGTACCACCTGCTCTGTCATTCCTTCAAATNGTCTTGTTTTTAGAAATTTCCAGCTCATGATCTGTTGTTACACCTTGGTACCACCTGCTCTGTCATTCCTTCAAATGGCATCTGGCAGAGGAACAGAGGACTAGCCATCATTGTCATTCCACCTTGGTACCTAATGCTCTGTCATTCCTTCTCGCCTGCTCTCTCTTCAACCAGATATCGTCTGCTGTTGGCTGCCATTTTTCATATGTAAGGGCCGCCATCTTGTTTCATCTGCTACCATCTTGGTTCTCATATAATTTGCTAGGTGGAGCTAGTCACCATCTTGCTGCCCACCAGGGGTGCTATTTTAGTTCTCACAATATCTGCTAGGCAGTGCTAGAGTCGCTAGGAGTGCTGGTGTCGGCTTGCGGCTAAGGTTTATGTTCCATGTGCTGTATGCTGACACTCGCGTCTACTTACGTGATATGGTATAATACAGTATTAAAAGATGTGGAGGTGAGAAACAGCGAACTGCTAGACTTTGGATTAGTAGACAGACGCCCTAATCAACTGGGCTACCAGAACATGGGTGCCAGTATAGGTTTTCATTGTGTATATATATATAATTATATATATATAT
>NQII01004818.1:49182-190326 GCA_002778355.1 Clitarchus hookeri | reverse complement strand
CTGCATTGCGTGCGGTGATAAGTTCGGTGCATGCAGTGCTACGTGAGGTGCATGCAGAGCTGATTGCGGAGCATGTGGTGCTAACTGCGGTGCTAACTGCATTGCGTGCGGTGATAAGTTCGGTGCATGCAGTGCTAAGTGCGGTGTGTGCNTGGTGCTAACTGCGGTGCTAACTGCATTGCGTGCGGTGATAAGTTCGGTGCATGCAGTGCTAAGTGCGGTGTGTGCAGTGCTAAATGCGGCGCTGATTGCGGTGCGTGCGGTGGTTACAGAGAACCAGTGGTGCAAATTTTTCATAGTCTCTCCAAAATATCACTCGGAGTAAACTGACGTTGACAAAATTTGCACTGAAGTGCCATACTTGGACTTTTCATTCTGCAGGACATTATTTCATGTTGACACACACTGCGCAAAGATGTAAGGTCTTTACCTTAGAAGCGACAAAGCAGATGCTTTATTAGCACTTTACGTCCGCACTGTTACAAGTCTACAGTGATACTGAAACAACAATATATAAATGGAACCCATTTATAAGTTTTTATGTTAGTTCACCGCAATGTCTCGAAGAGGTAAGAACATAGCTGGAAGGGGGATCGTCAATACTCTGATAAACAATCTACTGTTGGAGCTGCACATTCCTGGACACAAGTTCTGTGGTCCAGGAACGGATATAGCTAATAGGCTGGCATGNGAATATAGCTAATAGGCTGGCATACTGCGTTATGGGCATCAATGCGCTGGACGAGGCGTGCAAGTAGCACGACGTTGCTTGCTCCCTGAACAAAGATCTACAAGCACGGCACCAGCCAGACAAGATACTCGCGCAAAAAGCCGGCGAGATAAGAAAATCGTCAGATGCTAGACTTCGAGAGAAAATTGCGGCCTGGGGCGTTTCCAAAGCGATGAAGGCCAAGGTGAAGATGGCCATGGGGGCGAAGAGCAGGTGGAAGGCGCAATTGCTACGAAAAGTGGTGGCAAATTGAAGAAAAGCAAGCAATACCAATAAAACATCTACTGGTGGATTATTTTCCATTGCTTTTTCCTGCACTAGGGGCCCTCGGGCGCCTANAGCAATACCAATAAAACATCTACTGGTGGATTATTTTCCATTGCTTTTTCCTGCACTAGGGGCCCTCGGGCGCCTAATCGGAGCCACGAGTGGTATCGTCCAAGCCGTCAACACAGCATTGAACAAACTGAAGCAGTTGTCTGAGGCCAAAAAGCACAATTAAAATATGGAAACTATCGAAATGGGTAGAAAAAAAACGGCCAAGGCCTCTACCTAAGGCCATATCCAGTACGAGGTGGGAGTGTGCTAAAGTGATGCAGAAGGAAGAGACGCTAATGAAATCTCTACCAAAACGACCACTCACGAACNGAGGTGGGAGTGTGCTAAAGTGATGCAGAAGGAAGAGACGCTAATGAAATCTCTACCAAAACGACCACTCACGAACGTGGATTTGCAATTGTTTGCACACAAATGGAAGATACCTAATTTTTGCAGACTGTTCATGCGAAATGCTTTTCCCCNGTGGATTTGCAATTGTTTGCACACAAATGGAAGATACCTAATTTTTGCAGACTGTTCATGCGAAATGCTTTTCCCCTTAAACCCAAATGTAATGAATGTGGTCTAATCAACCTGAACATGACAGCCGGACTCGGTACTCAATGGGTAATTTATGTGAAATGTGAAAAACGTGCAGGCTACTACGACAGTTTTGGGAATTTGCGTCCTCCACCCGAACTGTGGTGGTATCTGAAAAATGCCAACTGACTTACAACTACGAGATAGAGCAGATGCCGAACACGCAAGAGTAAAATTTTNGGTGGTATCTGAAAAATGCCAACTGACTTACAACTACGAGATAGAGCAGATGCCGAACACGCAAGAGTAAAATTTTCAATGTGTATATCTGTTTCCTCGTGTTATTTTAAATAAAGTTTTATTAAATANCCGAACACGCAAGAGTAAAATTTTCAATGTGTATATCTGTTTCCTCGTGTTATTTTAAATAAAGTTTTATTAAATATCGCACGTTTTCCTTATTTTTTTAAATGATTGACCTTACAAATTAAAAAAAATTATTAGTAAAATAGCAAATGTCTTATGTTTGGAGTCGTCAAAAACATTTTGGAAGTGGACGCCAT
Source organism: Clitarchus hookeri (assembly GCA_002778355.1). Taxonomy (NCBI): domain Eukaryota; kingdom Metazoa; phylum Arthropoda; class Insecta; order Phasmatodea; family Phasmatidae; genus Clitarchus; species Clitarchus hookeri. Next base: position 188,175 of record NQII01004818.1, on the reverse strand, counting down.
GGAGCTCTCTGATGGCAGATGTTAAACAAGAAATAACTAGAAAACTATATATAGTGAACAATACTGGACAAATATGTATTAAAGTTGTAATTTAGTGGACAATGGGCGGATACGATTGATAGATTGGTATGGGTGGAGGGATAATTTTTGTTACATAAGGGCAGTGATGAACAGTGATTAATTTTCGGGGAAGGGAATGGAGGGTGGCGCGGGGTTGGGGAGGACGGCTGAACAAGAAAAGGGGATCTTATGTTATATGTTACTCGATTTCTACGATTTGTTTCCTTTTTTTCTCGATTTTTGTGATTGGGATGGGTTGANATGGGTGGAGGGATAATTTTTGTTACATAAGGGCAGTGATGAACAGTGATTAATTTTCGGGGAAGGGAATGGAGGGAGGCGCGGGGTTGGGGAGGAGGGCTGAACAAGGAAAGGGGGTCTTATGTTATATGTTACTCGATTTCTACGATTTGTTTCCTTTTTTTCTCGATTTTTGTGATTGGGATGGGTTGAGAAGGGGAGGGGATGTTGGTTAGGGTTGGTGGGGTGAGTGTAAAAGTTATATGTTCCTCGATTTTTTGATTTTCTGAGATTTTTTTAATTTTTTGGGTTCAAGTTCATTTAAGGTGAAGGCCATGGGTCAAGATCACCAATATCCAACATGGCGGTCGGATGCCATCACAAAATGGACGCCCCAGGCCTCCGGCTGCCTATGGTGTCATCGCAGGCGAGTAATCCTGAATCATGAATCATGTGCCAAAGTTGGTTATATATATATCTGCTAACAATATTTAATTCGCCCCATACATTTGGCTGTGACATTAAACTAAGGAAATGGTTTCCCTGAAAGAACCACTGGTTTTCCGCCGATTCTAAGCGGAGCCATTTTCAATGTATCTAGTAGTTGCATTTGACTGCGCATTAGTGATTTTCCACCTATTCTTATTTAGAGTGCATCTAGTACACGATAAGGATTTTAGGAGTGATACTAGTGCACTACACGCTTAAATACANGATTCTTATTTAGAGTGCATCTAGTACACGATAAGGATTTTAGGAGTGATACTAGTGCACTACACGCTTAAATACAGAGATACAGACCATTCAAGTTTCTTTCGGATGTTTTGAAACGAACCTTTGAAAAATTACCTCAGGTGTAGCATATCAGTCTGTTTTTTCAGTAACTCGTATACCACAAATATTAACTGTAATTAACTTTAAAAGTATTGTTATCTTGAATAAATGAAATTTTAACATAGTATATTTTATAACTTGTAATACTTATTTCGTAATAAATACGAGTAAAAAACACTGACAGCAGCGATGTGTTGGCAACGGCTAGTAAGAAATAGTTCAGTTATTGTTTTAACCTAGTTTTTCGGTATGCTATTTGTGAATTAAACGTTGCCTATTGAGATATTAAAAGATTTAGGTGGCACTGAACGAAAAATATTTCATTGTTACAGTTACAAGTATCAGCGTAAATTACCGTGCGTAGNAAAGATTTAGGTGGCACTGAACGAAAAATATTTCATTGTTACAGTTACAAGTATCAGCGTAAATTACCGTGCGTAGGCCCTACTGACATGGTGTTTTTTTTTTGCCCGAGAAAGAAACTTGAATAGGAAGAACGGAGCTTGTCTCACTCTNAGGCCCTACTGACATGGTGTTTTTTTTTTGCCCGAGAAAGAAACTTGAATAGGAAGAACGGAGCTTGTCTCACTCTATCTCTCTCTCTCTCTCTCTCTCTCTCTCTCTCGTGAAGTTTCTCACACTGCTAATAGTAGTAGGAATATTATACANTCTCTCTCTCTCTCTCTCGTGAAGTTTCTCACACTGCTAATAGTAGTAGGAATATTATACATGTTTTTAATTCTAGTATATTTCATACTTATTACAGCAAAAATTATAATTTTTTAATTTATAATTTACAACTAAAACGAGATTTTATTTATTGAATACTTATTAAAAATTATCTAAACGTGATGGCGAAACGGCAACTAATCCGAAGTTGGCAGAAGTGGCGAGTAGCCATATCACATGGCGTGTTGCGGAACGTAGCGTTAATTTCTCTTCTTGAAAAATTCTTACAATTATCATATCAAGTTTGTACACGTTGTGTTTTTTTTTAAACCTGCCTAGGCAAGTTACGGGCTTGTGAGAAATCCGTTTTCCCACGGCAGGAATAAATATACTGTAACGTTCGCCGTGACCGCTCTGTGTGAAAGAGTATTGTTGCCATTAAGTTACGTTGGGTCAGTGTGTATGTGATTACAATATTGGACGTGCGAAATTTATACGTTTTAATAGTGAACTGTTTTTATGACGAAATTAACTTTTTGTAAGTCACGTCTATTTATTTATCACAACATTGTAACTTTGCCCTATGAGTCTGAAATACAATTGTGTAACGTGCTTACGTTTCTGTGATTTGAATGTTTGTCACAATCCCAACAAAATAATAAGCCCAGCCAGATAAATATAAATACATAATTTAATAAACCTAGAAAATAGTAAGTACCATTGCATAGAAATATGAGCGGAGTAAAAGTTATGGTAGGCCTATTTGTGTGCATGTTCACGACTATCGTTTAAGTTTCTCGCTGCTACGTATAAAAAATAAGCGACACGAGTTGCGTGCTTGAATTTACTGTGTCTTTTAGTTGGACTCGTTCCATCGTTTTAATATTTATTCAACCGAGGTAATCCCTTTAACGAAATAATCCTACACTTATACTTATACTATACTACACTTCTTTCCCCAACAGTTGTAGGTTAAACACAGTCGCGGCAGAATATTAACGTGTATTGCGTGTAATGTGCTATGTTGTGTATAACAAATATGTTAGCAATGTAAAATAATAACTGTAAGAACTATCGTCAATAAAGACATTGTTGAAAAGTCACTTAACCTAAATATAGTCATAGGCCTAAATTGGGAACATTTGAACAAAATGTTTCTTTGATAAATGACAAAATTCTTTGAAGAGCTGAAAACAGTAAACAAAGCATTTGATAATTAAAACGTAGACGTCACAAGGCAGTGTTCTTATTGACATGTAGAGGAAGGATACGTAATAAGAAACCAAAAGTAGAACATTAGCAGGGTTTCAGAAAAGTTTGAAGTAACCGTGAATGGCATATGCATTCTCATTCCCAAGAATTCTTTTAAAACGTTTATAAGGCTTCGACAAGTATGAATATCGCACAATCTCTAGCTCAGGTAACGTATTTGCGTCATACTACATAAGTGTGTATCATTGATGTTTGTGAATCTCGACAGCCCCTCCGAAGTTCAGTGTGCCTACAACGTTCGGCGTATGTGTTTGCTCGCACGCGCTGCCTACATGAATGAAACAACCTTTACANACAGCCCCTCCAAAGTTCAGTGTGCCTACAACGTTCGGCGTATGTGTTTGCTCGCACGCGCTGCCTACATGAATGAAACAACCTTTACACGTGGTAATCTGTGTAACGAAGCGCCATTCTGCGTTAAGCCAGTGTTGTGCGACGCCTTTGCGTCTCGTGGTTCACGTAATCACAAGGTCTCGGTTAAATCTCGCAAGAGCGTGAAAATGTTTGACAACAGTCACGTTTATTAACAGCCATCCTTTAATCACGCCTCTAACCGTTCTCTTCGTCTGCATTCGCTGTTAAAGATACGTGAAACTTGAAGCAAATACGTTCTTTCCTCCACGTTTCTTGCTTCGTTGACACAGTTTATCGTTTCCTTCGATAAATATTGAACAGAGTTATAGCGTAGGAAAATGTTCTGCAAAATATGTGCGTAGCGCGTATTTACGTTTAATAACTATATATGAATATGCGAAAGCTGTTAAAATATAAAAAAAAGACATATTTGCCACAGCAAAAAAACTGCTTTAAACTGTCTACCACCATTAAGGACTGTTTGCACCGTATTATTTGGTGGTTTCTGTAAGAGCTTATCTGCTTTTATTACTGGGCGATGCGCACCCAATAAANTTGCGTCTCGTGGTTCACGCAATCCCAAGGTCTCGGCTAAATCTCCCAGAGCGTGAAAATGTTTGACAACAGTCACGTTTATTAACAGCCATCCTTTAATCACGCCTGTAACCGTTCTCTTCGTCTGCACTCGCTGTTAAAGACACGTGGAACTTGAAGTAAATACGTGCTTTCCTCCACGTTTCTTGCTTCGTTGACACAGTTTATCGTTTCCCTCTATAAATATTGAACAGAGTTATAGCATAGTAAAATGTTCTGCAAAATATGTGCGTAGCGCGTATTTACGTTAAATAACTATATATGAATATGCGAAAGCTGTTAAAATATAAAAAAAAGACATATTTGCCACAGCAAAAAAACTGCTTTAAAATGTCTACCACCATTCAGAACGGTTTCCACCGTATTATTTGGTGGTTTCTGTAAGAGCTTATCTGCTTTTATTACTGGGCGATGCGCACCCAATAAATGTCCGCAGATTTCTTAAGTGTAAAATATCATGTTTAAAAAAATGTTGAGAATGTCCTAGGGCGATAGTTGCCCTTATATGTGATAAAAAAAAAACCCTGCGCATCCTTAATCTCCACGCTAGGGGTTGTCATACTGCGACGGTGGCGCCGCCGCGCGTATCATTTTTGGACTAGCGCCTCTGTAAGGCGGCCTGCTCCTATGCCAGTTGACAGCATTATCATTTTCAAACAAACGTCGGCATAGTGTACAGCGATATAGATTCAATTAGGGACTCCTGGGACATACCCTATTCTCATGGCGGTGCACATAACGAAATGCGGTAAATGTTTGATCATAGAAACGGCATGCATGCTTTATTTCCGTTCGCGCACTGCTTGTGCATGCTGCTGAATGCTTTGCCAGTGTGGAATTTCCCGTTAAGGTACGACCACACTTTGCGTAGCGATATACAATACACTCAGGGTTCTTTACACATCTACTCCTTTCGTGAGAACGCATATCGCGACTATGCGTAAATGTTTTATAACATTGCTGGCANTACACTCAGGGTTCTTTACACAACTACTATTTTCGTGAGAACGCATATGGCGACTATGCGTAAATTATTTATAACAATACTGGTACTGGAATCCAGGCGATGGTCTACCTGTTGCATGACTAAAACCATAACATCTCACACCATGCAGATATAGTTGGCCACTAGTATCAAACAAACACTGACATTCCAAACAGCGATGTAGAGTGCGAGTAGGTTTACTGCGACAATTCATTTCATGATCATGTCACTTACTCTTATTGAGAAACTCCTTGCACAATAGAGAGATTTTTTTTTCGAATCCGATGATTGCATTGAAGCTTCTTCTGAAGAATGCATGTCCGACATCATTACTTCTGACACTGTAGACTGAGAAGGTGTATCTACACACTGTCGATGTTTTGCATATAAAACGCAATCATGTGATGTGCTTTTGACGTAAAAAAATTAACTTAAAAATATCTAGTAACATCATTACATGTAAGCGCTCACAAAGAGAATGAAGTAAGTAGCTAAACACTTCATCCTTTTACACTTTGCCTGAAGTCATTATCATTTGGCGACAAATTGACATACCTGAAAATTATGAGTGGGAAATTATAGTATTTTTGAGAATGTTTCGTGCAGAGTGAGAAAAAATGTAAATGTACAAATAAAAGACTTAAAAAAAAATTCCTCGAAAACCAAAAATTCTTACATAAGATATTTAGAAACAATGTTTATTTCTAACCTTCCGCCCGAGGTGCATGGACAAATACTGCATTCGGGTGAACTCGGGNGAGTGAGAAAAAATGTAAATGTACAAATAAAAGACTTTAAAAAAAATTCCTCGAAAACCAAAAATTCTTACATAAGATATTTAGAAACAATGTTTATTTCTAACCTACCGCCCTAGGTGCATGGACAAATACTGCATTCGGGTGAACTCGGGTTCGAATTCCGATCCGGCCATTTTGATACTTGGTTTTCNGACAAATACTGCATTCGGGTGAACTCGGGTTCGAATTCCGATCCGGCCATTTTGATACTTGGTTTTCCATGGTTTCGCAAGATCACTTCAAGCGAATGCTGGGATAGTTCCTTACTACAGACAATGACCAATTCCTTCCCCGTTTCTGCTTCTCTGAACGACTTGCTCCATCTCTAAAGAACTCGTATCGAGACACTGCGATTTACCTAAAGAATAGTTATAACAAACGGAAAATGCATGCTGCTCACCCAAATATATATATATATATATATATATATATATATATATATATATATAGCAGCGTCATGTCAGGGAATAAACCACTATTTATACAATTCGTTATAACAATAATAAGCATTAACCATTATTTTAAAAAAAAACTGGAAAGTAATGTTAACAATTAAAAAAAAACTCACTCTTTGAATACGAAGTGTGGCACGTGAAATCTCCACTATTACATATCCTTTCCATCGCAAATATAGGTAACATGCTACCCCGACCTACCCACTGAATCTCCGTAACATTTTCAAAAGGTTACTTTTATGTCGACAAGGCTTTGTGACTCTAGTACGACCGTTTAGAGCGCACTACGATGAACAACGATACTTACTCTGATCGTCAACAATCCTCTAATTATACGCTTTTCCACATTAGTTCAGAGGGCACCGCTGCGTTTAGGCATGCACAATTATTCTCAAATCCTCATACTTCGCACACCAAACCCTGCTTTCCATTTCATCTGAGTTTCGTTTCATTGTGTATTCCTTCGTGGTATTGTCTTTTTTCACACTCATGTGTGTGGTTATATGCAGTCAGTAATATTTTTAAAAAGTGGATGATAAAAGTCCTTACTTTAACGTTAACAGCCTTTAAACAAAGGAAACTCTAAAAACACTTTATTTGCTACAACTCACGTTTTGTTGCCGCAAAGGAATTTTTTAATCCTGAAACACGGCAAAGTAGGTTTCCCGCAAACGAAATATTTGTTTGCTGTACATATTAATGACAATGATAAAATCACGTTGTCATTAAATCCGTTCAGCTGTGTTCCTTGTGGTGAAGTTGGTTTCTGTATTTACAAGGTCAAACCTTTACGTCGATGAACTTTGCAATTCGTTATTTGTTAACTTAGCATTTTGTAAGTTTCGTAAGGNACAAGGTCAAACCTTTACGTCGATGAACTTTGCAATTCGTTATTTGTTAACTTAGCATTTTGTAAGTTTCGTAAGGTACTAAAAAGTACAATGTTCTAAACAAAATCTTAATATAACTTCAAAACCATAGGCGTGACCAAGGGATGGNATTTTGTAAGTTTCGTAAGGTACTAAAAAGTACAATGTTCTAAACAAAATCTTAATATAACTTCAAAACCATAGGCGTGACCAAGGGATGGGTAGGGGGCCGCGGTGATTTAGTGGTCAGACTACCCGCCTTTCACCTTGGCGAACCGGGTTCGATTTTTTTATTTTTTTTATTTTTTTATTCCCAGCAGGGTCGCTCCCGGATCTCCGCACGTGGGGATGGTGCCGGGCGATGCCTCTGGTCGGCACTCTTCACGTTCATCGTCTCGCGAGACCTCGATGTCACGAGCCACCCGGAGCCTTCCACTCCACTCTCCACCAAGGGATGGCTCCGTGTATGCAAAGTACCACCTGTTAGGAAAGTGACATAACACTCTAATATTCTGCCTCTTTTTCGTTTGTCGGTTTCAATTACCGCAGATGTATCTGTGCTAGCTTTTTNACATAACACTCTAATATTCTGCCTCTTTTTCGTTTGTCGGTTTCAATTACCGCAGATGTATCTGTGCTAGCTTTTTCGATAACGAATTTTATATTGAGACTTCGGCTTCTAGGTCCTCGGGGCAGGACCATCCGCTACCCGAATCTTGTTTAACTCTGGCCATACCTATTATTATAACTGTACTCTGGTATACAGTGAGATTTATTTACTGCAAATAAAACAAGATAATATTTTTATTTGCAATACAGAGATTTCCTGTTGTAATTTAACAAAACACGTTTAAACAAAATTTAATAACAACAAAATTAAGTTTTTTAAACTTTCCATTCTAATTAAAGCAAGATTTTGTCAGTGTAAACAAAACCATCTCAAGTAATTTCTTTTATTAGNTTTAAACTTTCCATTCTAATTAAAGCAAGATTTTGTCAGTGTAAACAAAACCATCTCAAGTAATTTCTTTTATTAGGTATACGAAAAAGCTACGCATTTTTTTTTACATTCTTAACAGCTACAATATTATTGTGGGCAGGCTGTCCCTTCGTCCTCTCCTGCTTTTGTCCACTACCAACGGCCAGAGGTGCGGGTGAGTAACGAGACTGTAAGGAGACGAACGAAACAAAGGACACCGCGGCGAGAAGAGGGGATTGTGTAGTGGTTGGAATCTCCAGCTTCATTGGCGGCTCACACACCTTCATGCACTTCGGGAATTATCTCCCCTTTTCAGAAATTTCTCCATGCCGAATTAGGTCGTTCTCTGCGTTCGTAAGTTTTTGAATAATCTGGGAAGAGTTAACGCTGGTGTAAATACAGTTACTTCGCCCCGCCATATACATACAGTTTTAGGGAAGTGCTGGGGACGGCGGTGTCCAGAGAGTGCACTCTGTGATTGGACGAGCGACGCCGTTCACATACAGTGCCCAGGTAGCGGCGTGTGTGTGGAGACTACCTCGTAGTGTGTGAGCACACTACGAGGTGCTCCTGGAAAAGTGCCGCGGTGTCTATGATCCACATAGGCGACGGCGCTGAGGTGAGAAGAGTCCATGAAAGACTGACACAGTNCCTCGTAGTGTGTGAGCACACTACGAGGTGCTCCTGGAAAAGTGCCGCGGTGTCTATGATCCACATAGGCGACGGCGCTGAGGTGAGAAGAGTCCATGAAAGACTGACACAGTCAGTGCACTCTGACCGATGTGTGTTGGACCAACAGAAATAATTAAATTGCTGAATTTGACTAGANGACTGACACAGTCAGTGCACTCTGACCGATGTGTGTTGGACCAACAGAAATAATTAAATTGCTGAATTTGACTAGATAATTTGTTTTAAAGAGATTATTTAACGTCTCCTGGTGTCATGCCTGAAGGCTTATCAGGGGACGGCATATAAACTAACTTATAACCTAACATAAACTAACACCCATACCTTACCTATGATTCGAACCCAGAACCTCCCGCACCCCAGATCAGCGGCGTACCAACCGACTGCCACACGGGAGGTCGGCTTGACTGTATAGTGAGTAATTGTTCCATATGGTAATTATTTATTATCTTTTGGTTCAGCACAGTAATATTGTATGTTATAGCCAACTCAGAAATGTTTGCACCGAAGAACAAAAAAACTGGTATAGGCGTGCGTATGCAAATAACAGAGGTATGGAACAATCAGAGTAACGCGATGCGGTCGGCAGTTAGATCGGTTACTGCTGCTACAATGGCAGGTTATCAAGATTTAAGTGAGTTTGAAAGAGGTGTTACAGTCGGCGCGCGAGAGATGAGACAGAGCATCTCCGAGGTAGCGATAACATTTGGATGTTCGCGTACGACCATTTCACGAGTGTACCGTGAATATCGGGAATCCGGTAAAACATCACATCTTCGACATCGCTGCGGCCGGAAAAAATCGTGAAAGAACGGGACAAACGACGACTGACGAGAATCATTAAACGTGACAGACGTGCAACCCTTTCTAAAATTGGCGTAGATTGTATTTGTGGACTGCCCTGCAGGATTCATGGTGTGAATTGCCTCCTGCATACCTTCAGACATTAGTCGATTCCATGCCACGTCGTCTTGCGGCACTTCTGCGTGCTCGGGGGCCCTGCACGATATTAGGCAGGTGTACCAGTATTTTTGTCTCTTCAGTGTATATGTTTTTAGTACTGTAAATATATTCGGAAAACAGAGTTTACGTATTTTATTTAAGACCACCATATCTTCACCTACCTGGTCATGGCCNCCTCCTGCATACCTTCAGACATTAGTCGATTCCATGCCACGTCGTCTTGCGGCACTTCTGCGTGCTCGGGGGCCCTGCACGATATTAGGCAGGTGTACCAGTATTTTTGTCTCTTCAGTGTATATGTTTTTAGTATTGTAAATATATTCGGAAAACAGAGTTTACGTATTTTATTTAAGACCACCATATCTTCACCTACCTGGTCATGGCCNTTGTAAATATATTCGGAAAACAGAGTTTACGTATTTTATTTAAGACCACCATATCTTCACCTACCTGGTCATGGCCAAAAAATATTTAAAATTATGTCCCCTGAATTGTGCTTCTGTAAAAATATTATTGTCTTTCAATTTAACTGCAGATTAATATATGTATACAGTATTTAAAAACTAAATGTTAAATATGTCTGTACAAAAACTGGCAGGGCGAAATGGACAAAAAAANATGTATACAGTATTTAAAAACTAAATGTTAAATATGTCTGTACAAAAACTGGCAGGGCGAAATGGACAAAAAAAATTATAAGGTACACAAATAATACGTCCTCTCATAGTAGTTATAAGTTTATATTAAATTCTGGTAACTCCCTGAAGAATTAACTGCACTCTGCAGTCATANATGTATACAGTATTTAAAAACTAAATGTTAAATATGTCTGTACAAAAACTGGCAGGGCGAAATGGACAAAAAAAATAATAAGGTACACAAATAATACGTCCTCTCACAGTAGTTATAAGTTTATATTAAATTCTGGTAACTCCCTGAAGAATTAACTGCACTCTGCAGTCATATAATGCTACGAAGTTCATCAGATTGAAATCAACGAAGAGCTGCTACGACCTTAATATACTGAAAAAAATGAGGTCACTCTCTACGCGACCACACGAGTTGGATTCAAGGAAAAACATTTTAAACTAATGGCGTTTAATTGTATCGTTATAAGCTTGACTCTCAGCAGGGTTCATTCCTAACATGCCGTCAGAACCTTCATATTGCTTTTCAATATGCTATCTGAAGATACATATGATACTTCTATTATTTAAACTGATATCAGCAAAAAAAAAACAGTTTCCTTAAGAACGTGCGTTTTAAAAAGTACACATCTATATATTTATATATAAATAAAAGCGTATTCACTTTTGTAATAAAAATAAATATTTTATGAAGTTGCGTATTTAAATAATTACAATTTAATTGACCTAATATAATAAGACATTTCTGAGAGTAGGATCAATCCATAAGGTGAAGGTGTCAGAATTGGAGTACTGATAATAATAAATATACTTAGACGTTTCGGAGTAATTGAACATGTTTTGATTGGTCTTGAAGAAGCGCCTGAGTATTTAAAAGAGAATACAGTTTCGCAGTGAACAAAGTAAGTGTGATAATATTTTTTTAGGTTTTGCAGAACAGTTCTATAATCATACTCTAATTTCTATAAAAACATCAATGCAATAGTTAGAAGTTGGTGCATTGCATAATTACAATAAAATCAGCAAGAGAAAATAAAATAGCCCACACATGTAAGGCGCAACACTTCCAATAAATATATTGAATAAATTGTTAGCTATAAAATATTCTATCTTTTATTATTTTGAATATGTATTGTATTACCGATAATGATTGTTTTCATAAATTTGTATTTACGTGAATGATATCACACTTAATTTAAAATTAACCATTCAGCTGGTAAAACCGCCACACGCGCGGCGCGTGTTTTCATTTACGACCATGCCGAGCGCACGTATTCACGAACGAAAGCAAATTAGGAATGTTTGACGATAATACACCGTCTTAGTTCTCAATCGGGACGTTATGCGAGTGGTGCATTGAAACGCGGATTACCCTTCCTCGTATCTGGCGGAGAACAACACAGCGCGGAGGGAGGCTGGCTGGCCCGCGACCTCCGACTTTGGACCACGGGAGGGCAGGCGTGCTCGGCGGGCGGTATATAACCACCGACGTGACTCTGCGTCGTCGTCGCTGGGGAGCAGAACGATCCTCAACGTTACCCCGCCCCTCCGACCGTACCAGACGCCTGCAGGAGACGCCATGATGCTGCTGGTTCTGATCCTCGCAGTGGCGGCCTACCACGCCGCCGGCCTGCCCACGTCCCCGGCCGACGACCTGGGAACTATCATCTTCTCCACCGTGGTAAGGGCGAGCACCCTCCAAGCCTACATACGCAGGACGCAGGTCCGGGTTGCATTCCTGGGCCTGTTTCCTCTGGGCTACTCCCAGGGGCCTCGCTTCAATATACGTTTGGAGGTGGCAAGGTTTTTGTAGGGAAGGTCCTAGAGGTATTTCTCGTTGAGCACCACATCCATTTTTCTCTTAAATGAACCATTGTTCATTCATTTACTGGTTTCAAGCATATTTTGTTTTATTATCCGTCCCGTCATGATATATANTTAAATGAACCATTGTTCATTCATTTACTGGTTTCAAGCATATTTTGTTTTATTATCCGTCCCGTCATGATATATACACTGGTTGTTAACATAACGAAGTACAAATTCCAGAAAATTTAAACATTCTCGGGTTTCATAAAAAAAACATTAGTTTACAGGAAATCTAATTTTATTTTCAGTATACAAAACATTAATGCAGCCACAGATGTGGCAAAAATTCCATTTTTACAAATTCACTTTGCCCATCAGAGAAATTATCTTCAATTCTTCCCACTCCTCATGTGATAATGTGTGCATCACATAAATGGGAAATGTACAACTTAAACAAATTAAGGGTNAAATTCTTCCCACTCCTCATGTGATAATGTGTGCATCACATAAATGGGAAATGTACAACTTAAACAAATTAAGGGTATTTTGTTAAGATTTTCACCTCTTTTAAAGTAGAATACATGCTATATTTTATTCGTTTAGTAGATATACTACATTGCATCTTAATTTTATCACAGTACAAATACTATTACATTGTTCACCGCACTTAAATGAAAATGCTATTTNACTACATTGCATCTTAATTTTATCACAGTACAAATACTATTACATTGTTCACCGCACTTAAATGAAAATGCTATTTATTTCATCTTTTTTTAAGGATAATTATTGATTGAATAATACGGGCGTGCAAATTCACTTGTTTTTTCCTCACNACTACATTGCATCTTAATTTTATCACAGTACAAATACTATTACATTGTTCACCGCACTTAAATGAAAATGCTATTTTATTTCATCTTTTTTTAAGGATAATTATTGATTGAATAATACGGGCGTACAAATTCACTTGTTTTTTCCTCACNTTTTATTTCATCTTTTTTTAAGGATAATTATTGATTGAATAATACGGGCGTACAAATTCACTTGTTTTTTCCTCACAGGTGCACCGACATGGTGACCGGGCCCCCGTCATGTCCTACACAAACGACCCGTACAATGACGTAGCCAGGTACTGGCCGAGAGGATACGGCCAACTCACTGAGGTAAGTTCATTATTATTTGGACACATTTTGTATGCCTTTCCCAGCCCAGTCATTTACGTTTCGAATATAGTTTTGTTACACAAAGGAGGGAGACGAATATACGTACTGCTATTGTTAAGATTAATAACATTGGCGTGAACATTTATTTAATGTAAACGTTTTTCGACTCGAAGCATGTGACATGCAAAAATGCAATGAAATGAATTCGTAGTAGTTATCAAAGAGAAGATGATCTATAAAACAAAATTTATTAAATATTTTTATCGAAGCATAAAAGGTTTTAACCCCTNGTTATCAAAGAGAAGATGATCTATAAAACAAAATTTATTAAATATTTTTATCGAAGCATAAAAGGTTTTAACCCCTCGCTAGGTGTTTTTTTTTCCCAAATATAACATATCGTGTTATGTTCAAGGGTTCATTTATTTCAGTATCAAATCTCTCATGTGGACATTAATATTTGCGTTATTGTCATGTTTTATGAAGACTTCATACGACAGTTCGCGAAATGTCTACTTTAAGACTTAGTTTGATAATTACTCATTAAATAATCAATATGGAGCGTTGACAAAAAAAAATTGTTTATTTCTGTGATCAGTAAGAAAATACTTGCTTTTTATTTGCAATGACTTTGACTTGATTTACTCAGCCCCAACATAGTGGAAGTAAGAGTANTAAGAAAATACTTGCTTTTTATTTGCAATGACTTTGACTTGATTTACTCAGCCCCAACATAGTGGAAGTAAGAGTATGGAGCAAAGCGCAGCTAATCAGCGAATGTGTAAGCCTACATCAAAAGAACCGTCACGTCATTTCGTCTCCGCAGTGATTCTCAAACTTTCGTCCATGGACCTATGTGGCCCGCAAAATAAATCTAATCATACGTTCTATAAATTTATTTGGAATTTTAATACTTAAATTTTTTATNCCTATGTGGCCCGCAAAATAAATCTAATCATACGTTCTATAAATTTATTTGGAATTTTAATACTTAAATTTTTTATGTAAAGTTTTTATGATGATAATACCAAATTTTTAAGATGGCAACTTATTTTAATGAGAAGTTACATAATTACTCTTACATTTTACTACTTGAATGGAAGAGCTATACTCCATCCGNGCAACTTATTTTAATGAGAAGTTACATAATTACTCTTACATTTTACTACTTGAATGGAAGAGCTATACTCCATCCGCAGCTACTTCCAACTTTCTTGAAGCCCAGATAAAGTTCTACTTCCTCGATATTCCTCCGCCTCATACCGACAAAACTTAGAATATTACACTGTGTAATAAAGTTTTGCACAATAACTATTTCATTCTAGGCACTGCCAACGCACCATTTTTCTCTCTGTTTTTATTCGTATCAGTTATAAATGAAATATTATAAGTTTTAAATAAATAATAGGTAAAAGTTCAATTTAACCAAAAATAAGATACTTTTATGATAACACAAGTATAAAATGCGTGTGGTGCGTCCCTTANGTAAAAGTTCAATTTAACCAAAAATAAGATACTTTTATGATAACACAAGTATAAAATGCGTGTGGTGCGTCCCTTACTTAGGAAACAACCCAATACGTCATAAATGGGGTGTTATTACAAAGGTTCACATCAAAAAGTGTGAAGAAACCTTGAATAGACTCTACCGATGAAGTGGCCCATGTAAGGTAGACGTCTTCACCTAGTGGTCCGCGGTGAAGGAGTTTTTGAGATCCACTGAGTTCCGTGGTCTTGCAGGTCGGCGAGNGACGTCTTCACCTAGTGGTCCGCGGTGAAGGAGTTTTTGAGATCCACTGAGTTCCGTGGTCTTGCAGGTCGGCGAGGAGCAGCACCACCAGCTCGGCTCGTACCTCAGGAAGAGATACTCCCACATGCTGCCTCTGACGTACAACTACAACGACACCTACGTGAGGAGCACGGACGTGGACAGAACCCTGGTGAGCGTGCGTTGCAACCTGGCCGGACTGTACCCGCCTACAGAGAGGACAGAGAGCCAACCAAGCATCAAGTTCCAAGCCATCCCTNTTGCAACCTGGCCGGACTGTACCCGCCTACAGAGAGGACAGAGAGCCAACCAAGCATCAAGTTCCAAGCCATCCCTATCCACACCGAGACGTCAGCCAACGACGACGTGAGTTCGCAGTAACACTTACAAAGCAGCAGTACTCTCTGCAGTTGCAAAGAGGTGTGACAGGATCCTGCAANTTGCAACCTGGCCGGACTGTACCCGCCTACAGAGAGGACAGAGAGCCAACCAAGCATCAAGTTCCAAGCCATCCCTGTCCACACCGAGACGTCAGCCAACGACGACGTGAGTTCGCAGTAACACTTACAAAGCAGCAGTACGCTCTGCAGTTGCAAAGAGGTGTGACAGGATCCTGCAAGTTCCTGTTCGCGTATGTGACAGCATCCTGCAAGTCCCTGTTCGCGTATGTGACAGGTTCCTGCAAGTCCCTGTTCGCGTATGTGACAGGGACCTGCAAAATTAGCTTCATAGTCGATTCATTGCTTTCTTCCAACTTTACTGAAGCCCTGCTTGAGTTCTACTTCCACGATATTCTTCCGCCTCGTGCACACGAAGCTTAACCGTGTCTATAAAATTATGCCAAAGGGACTACCCACCTCATTCGTGCGCACTCAATGTAAACATATTTTACATAACGACTATTTGTTACTAGGCATTACCAACACAACTATCTTCTCTCTGTTTTAAATCATAGCTATTAACTATCAATGAAATATTGTAATATGTAAACAAAATATAAGTAAAAGTGTAATTTAAGAAAAAAATAAGGTACTTCCATGTAAACAGTCGTATAAAATGCATATAAAACGAGACATGTTTAAAAAACAACCGAACACATCATACCTGGGTTGATTTTTCTGAGGTTTGAATCAGAAAGTGAGAAGAAACCGTGAATAGTCTATACTTGAGAGCACGGTAGACTTCACGGTCCTATATAGCCTATACTTGAGAGCACGGTAGACTTCACGGTCCTATATAGCCTATATTTGAGTCAGCGCCATTAGATCATTGTCTTGTATACTACAGATGAGGACCCAGTGTTTCTAAGGACTCGGTTGAATAAGATGGGACAGTCTTTTCAATAGTGGTCTCCTCTAGGTTCAAAGGCTTGTATGACGGTACAAACAAACTACGGTCCAATGACAAAAGAAATGCAGTCGCACACATGTTAAAATTGTATAGTCTTAAAATAATATCGCAAAGTTTGCAGGTCTCTACATATGAGACGCATTGAGATGGATATATTACTAGGTAGTAATTATGTTTAAAAGCAAGCGATTAAATACAATCTTCAACATGATGAAATAATAAAATTATTCAGTAACATAATAGAATTGCATAGTACTTTTAAGTAATACGTAACATTTTCTTTAGGCTCATTAGGGCTGTTATTTGCCAGTTCCTGTAATAAGCGCGTAAAATTATTTTCCGTAAATTGATACTGTGTAGTTCCAAATATTTTCTTGAAAATTGATAGAAAGAAAAACAATTTCGGTATACTAGATAATAGGCAAAGATTCATTTCATGGGACACTCGACTGTCACTAACAAACCACTTCCTACATATGTCCAGCTCCTACAGCCTACCAAAAGCTGTACCAAGTACACCACTCTGCTCTCGTACCTGGAAGAGTCCTACGAGTACCAGTGCATCATGAACGAGACTGCACAGGTCCAGAGTGAAGTTGCAGGATTCGCCGGATCCTCGTCGTTCAACGCCATCATGTACGACATTCTCTTCATTGAGGTATGTGGTCACTATAACTCAATTCGAGCTCAATTCTTAAACCTGTGTTAAGAACAGCAATCGGAAACGTGCAGGCGTAAAGGTGCGGAAGGCAAAGATTTTTCAATGTAACTGAATTCCGTGTTTTATAAATTAACACTTTTGTAATTACTATAATTTCGTATACTTTTTTTACCACGATTTAAGCAAACGTATGATGTCAGCCATTAAAATGAAGTCATGGTTTCGGGAACTAAATATGACTGCCAATCTTCAATACGATTATTTGAACATCCATAGCATACCTTCAATAGNAAAGTTCCTCGCTCCATGGACACTCTTTTTGTACTCCGAAAAAACTTGAATAAGTAATGTGTGTCACTGTTTTGCAAAAGAAAGAGGACATTTTTGGTTGTAAATGAGAAAAATTCGGCCGATAATTTGGTTCAGTTGTCACGATGCCTGGTTGACTTGTAAAAAGCCCCAAGTTTCGATCACAGGCTGTGTCAGAGAATTTTCAGAACTGGGCGCTATGTTATCGCTTCATTCATACACCAAGAAAGCTAACGGTAAATCACTGCCTCATTATCTTGCCTAGTCTGGCTTGAGCGTCCAAATCAGTCTTCATTATAGATGACACCGTTATCATATAAAATAATATGGCAATCGGTTCGATACAGATAATAAATTAGCCTCAAATTATACAAATTCACGGAAAAAAACTGTTGTAATAATTACGTGTAAACATTTTCAGGAACTCTACAATCTAACTCTCCCCGACTGGGTCGCCCCATACTACCCGAGTCCCCTGAAGAATTTGTTCCTTCTCGAAGAGTTCATAGTTTCTGCTGGGACGAAAGAACTCCAGAGATTATCTGCAGGTGAGATAAGGTTCACGAATATACACAAAGGTGCACATATCGTTGATAATAAAATCGCTACAAGAGACTATCGAAAGTAGATATAAACACTGCCTTGCTGAGAAACTTCGTGAGGTTATTGAAGACATGGTTTTCCAGGTCCCATGCTGAAGCAGATCATCGAGAACATGCAGGGCAAGTTGAACCACACACTGAGTCCTGACCGCAGTCTCTACATATACTCGGCCCACGACAACAACGTAGTCAACACTCTGCAGGCGCTGAATGTCTTCAATGGGGTCCTGGTTCCGTACGCATCTGCCATCCTCTTCGAGCTCAGGGAGAAGTCTGGTAGTCCTTTCGTGACGGTAAGTTACTTCCACTGAGTGTCTGCCAGTCTCTCGCTGTTGGTTAGCCAAGGGCGGTTAGCTCGCCGGCTTCCGGCGGAAACACTCAGAATAGAACAAGAAAAGAGCAGCAGTCAGCCCTTACATTCCGCCCACCCTTATCATCCATTCTGGATGAGGCGCTTCTCCTCGTGAGTTCGATGAATCTTANTCAGCCCTTACATTCCGCCCACCCTTATCATCCATTCTGGATGAGGCGCTTCTCCTCGTGAGTTCGATGAATCTTAACCCGCCCAAGAATGCAACACCACACACATTAATTTATTTAGTCATCTAAGGGTAACCTACCTGTTTGCCATTACCNCCCCGCCCAAGAATGCAACACCACACACATTAATTTATTTAGTCATCTAAGGGTAACCTACCTGTTTGCCATTACCTATAAAGTAGCGTAATGTTAACCTCAACACACGTATATCTCGCGGCCATGGTTTTGAGTATTTTTCTTGCTGTGTAACTTCTGCTAACCAAATTTTATTTTTATTACTTTGAAAACGTGGCACCTTTGAAATTCATGCGAATCGCACTTGTTGGTGGTTCAAAAGTCAAACTTTATTATTCTCGTGTAGTTAGAAATACTCAAACACCTTTCCCTTTTCTCCTCTTTGCAAGTGTAGTTAAAAAAAACTCTATAACATCGATATAGTAGATGTAATTTATGTAAAAAAACATTATGACACCAGTTTTTGGATTCGTCAAAAATATTGTTTAGTCAACATATAGTTTAACTTAAATACGCAGCCTTAAGGAATCTGGAATGTGTGTAAAGCTATATAATAATTTATAATCAATGTTGATCGAGGTCTGTTGAATGACAATGTAAGGAACGTTTATTGTCAAAACATGGAATTGATTTGGCAGGTATCCTACAAAAACAGCTCCACGACAGATCCGCACCTGCTCCAGTTACCGGGCTGTGATTCGTTGTGTCCTCNCAGGTATCCTACAAAAACAGCTCCACGACAGATCCGCACCTGCTCCAGTTACCGGGCTGTGATTCGTTGTGTCCTCTGGACAAGTTCATTGAGCTGACCAAGGACGTCGTGCCTGAAGATGAGTCCACCGAGTGCGATGAAGAAGTTGAAGAAGGCACNAGTTCATTGAGCTGACCAAGGACGTCGTGCCTGAAGATGAGTCCACCGAGTGCGATGAAGAAGTTGAAGAAGGCACGGAGTATCTCTTCGAAATCCCAGCGAATGGTAAGAATGCGCTCAGCAAGTAGCTCAAGATATTGTATTACGTTTTAATGAACTCCAGTGCGGCTGCAAACCAACTTTTAAGGTAACCCTATGTAGGCTGCCAAACGGCGTGCATAGCTCCAGCAGAAAACGTTTTATTAAAAAAACCGTCCAACATGTCTGAGTCGGCGAGTGAACAGATTTGAGTTGCTCTTAACGCGAGGCCTTGAGAGCCGATAAGGGTGAAGCGAGGTGAGTATGGAGCAGTACCGGAATGAAAGGGCGGGGGAAATAGGAAACCCCCGAGAAAACCCACCGACCAGCGGCATCGTCCGGCACGATTCCCACTTGCGAAAATCCGGTAGTGACCCGGCCGGGGATTGAACTTATTTCGCCTTGGCGAGAGACGAGTGTGCTAACCGCTCAGCCACCGCGGTCCCTAGAGGCGATGAGAGAGTTGCGCATGTCTCGGACGCTCATACGGCTCCCACGCTTTTTGGCCTCAGACGTGCAAAATTCCTTCAACCAGGCGACAACCTTAACAAATAAAATCTGGTTAATCAGGCCTGTATGNTGTATGTGACAGGTACCTGCAATTCCCTGTTCGCGTATCTGACAGGGACCTGCAAGTCTCTGTTCGCGTATGTGACAGGTTCCTGCAAGTCCCTGTTCTCGTTTGAACAGGGACCTGCAAAATTAGCTTCATAGTCCATTCATTGCTTTCTTCCAACTTTACTGAAGCCCTGCTTGACTTCTACTTCCACGATATTCTTCCGCCTCGTGGAAACGAAGCGTAACCGTGTCTATAAAATTATGCCAAAGGGACTACGCACCGCATTCGTGCGCTCTCAATGTAAACATATTATTCATAAGGGCTCTTTATTACAAGGCATTAGAAACACACCTATCTTCTCTCTGTTTTTAATCATAGCTCTTAACTATCAATGAAATATTGTAATATGTAGATGAAATATAAGTTAGAGTTAAAAGTATCAAAAATAAGGTACTTCCATGTAAACAGTCGTATAAAATGCATATAAAACGAGACATGTTTAAGAAACAACCGAACACATCATACGTGGGGTGATTTTTCTGAGGTTTGAATCAAAAAGTGAGAAGAAACCGTGAATAGTCTATACTTGAGAGCACGGTAGACTTCACGGTCCTATATAGCCTATATTTGAGTCAGCGCCATTAGATCATTGTCTTGTATAGTACAGATGAGGACCCAGTGTTTCTAAGGACTCGGTTGAATAAGATGGGACAGTTTTTTTCAATAGTGGTTTCCTCTAGGTTCAAAGGCTTGTATGACGGTACAAACAAACTACGGTCGAATGACAAAAGCAATGCAGTCGCACACATGTTAAAACTATATTGTCTCCAAATAATATCGCAAAATTTGCAGGTCTCTACGTATGAGATGCTTTGAGATGGAAATATTGCTGGGTAATAATTATATTTACAAGCAAGCGATTAAATGCAATCTTCTACGTTATATAATTATATAATTATTCAGTAACATAATATAATCACATAGTACTTTTAAGTAATTACGTAACATTTTCTTTATGCTCATTAGGACTGTTTTTTGCCAGTTCCTGAAGTAAGCGCGTAAAATTATTTTTCGTGAATTGATACTGTGTAGTTCCAAATATTTTCTTGAAAATTGATAGAAAGAAGAATAATTTCGGTATACTAGATAATAGGCAAAAAATTACTCGGCTGTCACTAACAAACCACTTGCTACATATGTCCAGCTCCTACAGCCTACCAAAAGCTGTACCAAGTACACCACTCTGCTCTCGTACCTGGAAGAGTCCTACGAGTACCAGTGCATCATGAACGAGACTGCACAGGTCCAGAGTGAAGTTGCAGGATTCGCCGGATCCTCGTCGTTCAACGCCATCATGTACGACATTCTCTTTATTGAGGTATGTGGTCACTATAACTCAATTCGAGATCAATTCTTAAACCTGTGTTAAGAACAGCAATCGGAAACGTGCAGGCGTAAAGGTGCGGAAGGCAAACATTTTTCAATGTAACTGAATTCCCTGTTTTAGAAATTAACACTTTTGTTATTACTATAATTTCCTATACTTATTTTACCACGATTTAAGCAAACGTATGAATGTCAGCCATTCAAATGAAGTCATGGTTTCGGGAACTAAATATGACTGCCAATCTTTAATACGATGATTTGAACATCCATAGCAAACCTTCAATAGTCATTGGGTACTTTTCTAAAGTTCCTCGCTCCATGGACACTCTTTTTGTACTCCGAAAAAACTTGAATAAGTAATGTGTGTCACTGTTTTGCAAAAGAAAGAGGACATTTTTGGTTGTAAATGAGAAAAATTCGGCCGATAATTTGGTTCAGTTGTCACGATGCCTGGTTGACTTGTCAAAAGCCCCAGGTTTCGATCACAGGCTGGGTCGGAGAATTTTCAGAACTGGTCGCTATGTTGTCGCTTCATTCATACACCAAGAAAGCTAACGGCAAATCACTGCCTCATTATCTTGCCTACACTGCCTTGAGCGTCCAAATCAGTCTTCATTATAAATGACACCATTATCATATAAAATAATATGGCAATCGGTTCGATACAGATAATAAATTAGCCTCAAATTATACAAATTCACGGAAAAAAACTGTTGTAATAATTACGTGTAAACATTTTCAGGAACTCTACAATCTAACTCTCCCCGACTGGGTCGCCCCATACTACCCGAGTCCCCTGAAGAATTTGTTCCTTCTCGAAGAGTTCATAGTTTCTGCTGGGACGAAAGAACTCCAGAGATTATCTGCAGGTGAGACAAGGTTCACGAATATACACAAAGATGCACATATCCTTGATAATAAAATCGCTACAAGAGACTATCGAAAGTAGATATAAACACTGCCTTGCTGAGAAACTTCGTGAGGTTNGTTGATAATAAAATCGCTACAAGAGACTATCGAAAGTAGATATAAACACTGCCTTGCTGAGAAACTTCGTGAGGTTATTGAAGACATGGTTTTCCAGGTCCCATGCTGAAGCAGATCATCGAGAACATGCAGGGCAAGTTGAACCACACANAAGAATTTGTTCCTTCTCGAAGAGTTCATAGTTTCTGCTGGGACGAAAGAACTCCAGAGATTATCTGCAGGTGAGATAAGGTTCACGAATATACACAAAGGTGCACATATCGTTGATAATAAAATCGCTACAAGAGACTATCGAAAGTAGATATAAACACTGCCTTGCTGAGAAACTTCGTGAGGTTATTGAAGACATGGTTTTCCAGGTCCCATGCTGAAGCAGATCATCGAGAACATGCAGGGCAAGTTGAACCACACACTGAGTCCTGACCGCAGTCTCTACATATACTCGGCCCACGACAACAACGTAGTCAACACTCTGCAGGCGCTGAATGTCTTCAATGGGGTCCTGGTTCCGTACGCATCTGCCATCCTCTTCGAGCTCAGGGAGAAGTCTGGTAGTCCTTTCGTGACGGTAAGTTACTTCCACNCCACACACTGAGTCCTGACCGCAGTCTCTACATATACTCGGCCCACGACAACAACGTAGTCAACACTCTGCAGGCGCTGAATGTCTTCAATGGGGTCCTGGTTCCGTACGCATCTGCCATCCTCTTCGAGCTCAGGGAGAAGTCTGGTAGTCCTTTCGTGACGGTAAGTTACTTCCACCGAGTGTCTGCCAGTCTCTCGCTGTTAGTTAGCAGAGGGCGGTTAGCTCGCCGGCTTCCGGCGGAAACACTCAGGATAGAGCAATAAAAGAGCAGCAGTCAGCCCTTACATTCCGCCCTCCCTTATCTCCCATTCTGGGTGAGGGGCTTCTCCTCGTAAGTTCGATGAATCTTACCCCGCCCAAGAATGCAACACCACACACATTAATTTATTTAGCCATCTAAGGGTAACCTACTTGTTTGCCATTACCTATAAAGTAGCGTAATGTTAACCTCAACACATGTATATCTCGCGGCCATGGTTTTGAGTATTTTTCTTGCTGTGTAACTTCTGCTAACCAAATTTTATTTTTATTACTTTGAAAACATGGCACCTTTGAAATTCATGCGAACCGCACTTGAAGTTCAAAAGTCAAACTTAATTATTCTCGTGTAGTTAGAAATACTCAAACAACTTTCCCTTTTCTCCTCTTTGCAAGCGTAGTTAAAAAAAACTCTATAACATCGATATAGTAGATGTAATTTATGTAAAAAAACATTATGACACCAGTTTTTGGATTCATCAATAATATTGTTTAGACAACGTATAGTTACAGATAAATACGCAGTCTTAAGGAATCCGGAATGTGTGTAAAGCTATATAATAATTTATAATCAATGTTGATCGTGGTCTGTTGAATGAGAATGTCAGGAACGTTTATTCTCAAAACATGGAATTGATTTGGAAGGTATCCTACAAAAACAGCTCCACGACAGATCCGCACCTGCTCCAGTTACCGGGCTGTGATTCGTTGTGTCCTCTGGACAAGTTCATTGAGCTGACCAAGGACGTCGTGCCTGAAGATGAGTCCACCGAGTGCGATGAAGAAGTTGAAGAAGGCACAGAGTATCTCTTCGAAATCCCAGCGAATGGTAAGAATGCGCTCAGCAAGTAGCTCAAGATATTGTATTACGTTTTAATGAACTCCAGTGCGGCTGTAAACCAACTTTTAAGGTAACCCTGGGTAGGCTGCCAAACGGCGCGCATAGCTCCAGCAGAAAAAGGTTTATTAAAAAAGCGTCCAACGTGTCTGAGTCGGCGAGTCAACAGATTTGAGTGGCTCTTAACGCGAGGTCTTGAGAGCAGATGAGGGTGAAGCGAGGCGAGTATGGAGCAGTACTGGAATGAAAGGGCGGGGGGAAATAGGAAATCCCCGAGAAAACCTACCGACTNGCTCCAGCAGAAAACGTTTTATTAAAAAAACCGTCCAACATGTCTGAGTCGGCGAGTGAACAGATTTGAGTTGCTCTTAACGCGAGGCCTTGAGAGCCGATAAGGGTGAAGCGAGGTGAGTATGTAGCAGTACCGGAATGAAAGGGCGGGGGAAATAGGAAACCCCCGAGAAAACCCACCGACCAGCGGCATCGTCCGGCACGATTCCCACTTGCGAAAATCCGGTAGTGACCCGGCCGGGGATTGAACTTATTTCGCCTTGGCGAGAGACGAGTGTGCTAACCGCTCAGCCACCGCGGCCCCTAGAGGCGATGAGAGAGTTGCGCATGTCTCGGACGCTCATAGCGCTCCCACGCTTTTAGGCCTCAGACGTGCAAAATTCCTTCAACCAGGCGACAACCTTAACAAATAAAATCTGGTTAATCAGGCCTGTATGTNGGCCTCAGACGTGCAAAATTCCTTCAACCAGGCGACAACCTTAACAAATAAAATCTGGTTAATCAGGCCTGTATGTATTGCCTGGTAGTGATGTTGGGGGGAGGGGGGAGGTTTCCCAGGACCCCGAAAGGCTTCTCGAAGCCTTTAGAATTAGGAAGATCTCCCCATGATATTTTACTGTCATTTGTCTTGTGGCAATGCAATAACTACACATAAAGTAATTTGTATAATCAAGAACACAATACTGCAGAGTATTAAAAAGTTTAAGTGTAGCGTTGGGAGTTCGTTTGAAACTGGAAACTCACTGTATCGGTTTAGTTCTTAACAGTTTTCTCTCTCTTTGAAGTGACGTTCGTTGAAAAAATCTGCAATTCAGTTAAAGTTTGGTTAGCAATTTGACAACGATTAAATACAAAGTTATTCGCGATAGTTTGTGTTGAAGAGAATGCTATTTTTCCTACAAAAATTAAATATTTATTAGCAAAAATTTTCTGCCAGTAACGTAGAATATAAGATGTAATTAATATGTGAAGTGCAAAGTGTCACGACAAATAGCGGGTCCCAAAATTAATTTTGTCCACAACCCACAGAGTCCTCTGGGCGGCATTGTGGTTAATCACAGCTTGCCTCATAAGGGAATTTGTGTTTATGAGCTAAAACATATTTATTTATGCTAATAGAATAACGGTTTGAACAAAATGTATAAATGTAAAAACGTTTTCCTTTTTTTTTCCAGCAATCCTTCCAGAGTGGGAACATTGTTTCAAACAACCGAAGACCCAGAACGACTTATTCCATGTAATGTCATTCAAAATACAGCCGAGGAAGTTGTAGTCTGTGAAATATCTCACTCATGAAGCGCTGTACAATTTTTGAAATGTTTCCTGAATAAAACAGCCTGATCGAAGCTCTCTGAAGTTTTTTCCTGAAGTTTGAACCAATCAAAAAAATTTAAGAATAATATACAGTAAAATAAAATGAGTTCCACGCCTGAAATACGTACAATACTAATAAAATACGTAATTTTACACACATTTAAATTGTGTTTTTATTTATTAAATGCTATGATATTTACATAAATTTGTAACTATACACTACATCACTACATGTATTCTGAAGGCTATATCTGTGCCATAGGTTAATAGTTTGGATGGAACTTTTCAAACTTGCCTTACAAACTGAGATTTTGGCAAGCAAGATAAAACATTTGGGGTAAAAATAGAAGTGGGTTTTTACAGAAAAATTCCCCTTCTTCTAACTCTCTTTAAAATTAATTAATTTGCAAATAAATTTTGCGTTATTTATTTGCTGATTCTCTTCTTTGGTAGTGCATCATTCATAACTTTCCGACACTGTACAACTAGAGTAGGATGGAGCAATTAGTGTTTGGACCCAAATTTCTGCCGTGTAAATCGACACAGAAATCAAGTGTTTATAATGTTAAACAGTTCATCCTTTGTGCTTTTAATAACTAAGATTTTTATAACAATTCTCAATATTTTGTATGCAATTATGTTTAATAGTTTTCACAAACGAAGTAACTCTTTCTTCATAACCAGAGTTTTCTTCGTGACACCAGACCTCGCAGTCAATACACACTATCCAATATTCACNGTAACTCTTTCTTCATAACCAGAGTTTTCTTCGTGACACCAGACCTCGCAGTCAATACACACTATCCAATATTCACGTAGAATGTCTCTTTCTCTATCCTCATGTCCTGGAAAGAGTAGCATGNCTTTCTTCATAACCAGAGTTTTCTTCGTGACACCAGACCTCGCAGTCAATACACACTATCCAATATTCACATAGAAGGTCTGTTTCTCTCTCCTCATAACCTGGACAGAGTAGCACGTGTCCTTTTTCTCTCTCCTCATATCCTGGACAGAGTAGCATGTCTTCTCTTTCTCTCTCCTCATATCCTGGACAGAGTAGCTTGTGTTCTCTTTCTCTTTCCTCATAACCTGGACAGAGTAGCATGTGTTATCCTTTACTTTCTTTATTCTTTTTTTCACGGTTTGGAGCATTGTCATTAAAACCATTTCCCATTTTCACAACACCGAATCCCTGGAAAACACACCCAAATTAACAGATTAAGAAAATAAATAAGATAGTATTAAGTAATATAAATTGGTATTCAAAAATTGAGTATCAGAACTTGGGACCACATAAAAGTATAAAACAGCAGTGAGAGAAATTATTAAATATTTTAGCGGGTTATTATTTCATAGTCTACTTATTAATCACCTAAAAGCCAAATGATTCTTACTTCTTTGAGTATTTTCCATAGATCTGCCTCTGATGCAAAAAGCAGCGTCTATTCTACGTTTTGAAACCCGTTTTACAAGTCTCAGTTGAGCAATTACAAACATTTCCAGTTTACATAGTTTTTGATTCATTTTTCCCTGGTAATTACTGTGACAATACGCATCAATGAGTCTATGAGAGGTAGTGATACCCCCTACCACGGCAACTGGGATGAACATCAACCACAAGTAAGGAAATTAATTACAATTTAGGACTGCACATCCACAGCCCAACCACCGCTGGTAATGTGAGGCCCTAGGCGTGAATCCATGGTTACCTAGATGTGCTTTCAAAAAAAAATATTTTTAACAAAGGTAATTTACAGGAACCTATGTTACNCAACCACCGCTGGTAATGTGAGGCCCTAGGCGTGAATCCATGGTTACCTAGATGTGCTTTCAAAAAAAAATTTTTTTTAACAAAGGTAATTTACAGGAACCTATGTTAAGCCAAATTATACCTGGGTTCCTCACAATATCTTTGTATGCAATATCAAACAAATTTATTGCAACAGGGTATAATAATTAAATAAATAATACAAAAAAAAAAACTAAATATCGGTTGAGGTAAATTTATTTTAAATTACCTCCAGAAAATAACATTCTCAGCTCAGTACNAAAAAAAAAACTAAATATCGGTTGAGGTAAATTTATTTTAAATTACCTCCAGAAAATAACATTCTCAGCTCAGTACAAATAAAATCTCTTTTGGGAAATGCAGTGATGTGAAGAGAATCAAATATCTTTGAATACAATACTCAAATACTTTGGAAAATAATTATTTTTTAACAAAATTACAATTTAAAAATGTACTTTTATAATCAGTGAGTTAAAAGAATTGGGCACCAGGTTCTATAGAATTTGTTTTGATAATACTTACAGGATTTTCTGTTACATATTTTACTTAAAATAAACCTGTCGTTTAATTTTATTTTTCCTTCTGACATATTTGAACTATGTAATAGTGACTGCCATACTGGAGAGACTAAAAATATTTAAATTAATTCAAACTTTGCCTGATAGATGTCAGTGGAAACCAGAGTGGGGCTTCTGTGACGGTGATTGTCATACTTAACTCAGTGGTGAGTGCTTTCAGCTATGGTGGGCAAGCTCCGGCGGTGTGGTTGGCCTTGGCAAGGCCGCAGTTGCTGTCAGCTCACTGTGGTGCTGTTCTAACGACGTGTGACCGGGGGTCCGATTCCCCCCCGGCCAAAATGGCGTGGCTGACTTCTCTCTGCTCGAACTGACGTCTCTCGGCGGTGTGGTTGAACTAACAATTGCCCCGATATTACTGACTGACGGGCGGTAGTAATCGACTGACCCCTCTCCACTCTTGGAAAGGGGTTTTTATACACGCCAGTCGCTGCCCTGAATCGGTGGCACGTGGCGCATTTTAGNGGGGATGAAGGGGGAAGGCCTACGCTTCAGCTCCACGTGTAACGGAATTTTCCACCTGCCTGTGGTTCCATGTGCCGTCTCGTAGGCGCCAGCGAAGTGCGCTAGGCGGGGGTGGTGTGAGGGGGTGATGGATGTGAGCCAATGTCGTGCTATAATCCCTAAACCGGCATGCGACAAGCTGTGCTTTGAAAGGAAAGAATAAAACTTACCAAATAACACAATTACTATAAAACAACTTGTACCAACAAATATAAACGGCACAGTAGTACTGACTACATAGCAATGTAAATTAAGTACATACATATGAGGCTAAAGTTCGTTCTGAAAACTTCTAACCATTTCCACATGCGCAAATTTGTCCCACACTATAGATTTCCCAGGAAATTATGCTATTTAAGGAGAACCACATAAACCTTACATTGTACCCTGACGCACACCGAAACTCATTGAATCAGAAAACCTAGTACATTATTATACTACAGTTTCTTCTTTTTACGATGCACTGTTGCAAGAAATCAAAATATTACATCAGGAGGATGGAAAATGGATCTTACCTCATGGCTTCTTTGCCGTTCACACAAACCAGCTGTTCCTATAAGTAAGGACACACTGCCATGACAACTTGCAGACCGACTCAGGGTTGCCAACCTAATATTCACGGGAACAAATGTAACAGCACTGCGCACTTTTACCTGCCACACACATTTACCCCACACTCCTCGATATTTTTGTTTGCTTGTCACGAACAAGCGAATGAGTAAGCTGGGCTAAAATCATCTCGCAGAAAAATAAAAGCCGATTGTTAAGTACAAGGTGGCAAATTACAAAATGAAAATGACAGTATTTGACAGATGTAATTTTGTCATCTTTGGTAACAATTCGTTTTATGCTTTATAATTTTATCACGATGCTATATGTTTTACAGCCCAACTACTTTCGATAATAAATTATCAGCAACTGCCTGTTCTCGATTAAAAATAATGGGATATCGTAGACACTTCATACCTACAGCCTGAATTTCCTTACGTGAAGAAGCTGTCCGCCCCTACACAAACATTCNGGATATCGTAGACACTTCATACCTACAGCCTGAATTTCCTTACGTGAAGAAGCTGTCCGCCCCTACACAAACATTCTCGTACAAATACTTATATATATATATATATATATACACATAAAGATGTACGCAATCGTTGAGCTCTCTGTCACAATGCCCGTGTGTTATTTGTATTGAGTATATTTACAGCTTATGACATTTAAANCGCAATCGTTGAGCTCTCTGTCACAATGCCCGTGTGTTATTTGTATTGAGTATATTTACAGCTTATGACATTTAAATCCCTAATTAAAATTATACAGCAATCTGAATATATAATGTAATATCGACGAATGATCTCGATTATGAATTTTAGTCCTAGACCACTGTCATTGTCACAATAACAACATTCATCGGGTGTTTATTGGAATACTTCGTATCATTAAACCCGATCGACGCGATGGTAGTATCTAACCACTTTACTTAACTCGTTTTCACATTATCAATTCCATCAACAGTTTTCATGGAATCTGCAATCTGAAAATTAAGTTGATGTCATAAAACATAAACTACTCAGTAGATGGCCCCAACAGCGGTATCCAAGTACTATAGTTGAAAGCACTTAACACGTGCACACACACGCGCAACATATATACACACATTCATACGCGTAGTACTGTCAGTAAGTTCATTGTTTGGCGTTCTGGCTATAGGCAGACATGCATCAAGGAGTTCACGTGGTCAGAAGCACAAAGTCCCTCAAAATAATCACCTTTGGCCGCTGTACACGCCTGCCATCATTGGTTTAACTGTTGGAAACACAGCTAAAATATATCTGCAGAAAGATCCTATACAGCTACTCTTGAGGCAATGCTTATCTCCTCTGCGGAACGGAATATACGGCATTCGGCAAAGCAGCTGTGCTTTCAAACGGGGAAAGAGACATAAACCGTATGGCGCGAGATCAAGTTATCGAGGGTGTGACAACACTATGACTTGTTGCCAGTATCTCTCGGACAAGCACAGAGCGACGTGCAAGGGTGTTGCCGTGTAACATCAGCCAGTTCTTCCTATGCCGCAGCTCAGGATGCTTACGACGAATTTCAACGCCTAAACAGCAAAACGTCTTTCGGAGCTTGCTTAGGGGCAGAGAGGGCCCATTTTGAACAGGTAGTGTGAAACATGTAGTCATGGTCAATAAAACTAATTTGTAGTTAGGCCTACACTTGTTGGGTTCATTGTATTTCCGTCACTATCACTTCTGAACTAGGCTGCATAGCCTATATGTGAATATACTTTTTTTTTTTGTTACTGATGATCTCTGGAACATGATGGTGAAGTTTGTCTATTTCGTCTTGGGAGATTTTTTTTAAGTCAAAAGTTATTTTCAATATCATTTATATTCAATTTTCGGGTATTATGTTAAATCTCTTGAACCATTAACCGATAAAAACCCAATTTATTTTACTAGTTATAACAACTGAGAGAATGATAATTTTTTTTTCTTTACTCTCTATTATGTAGGCTTACTTAAGTTATGTACATATATAGCACCAAAAAGGAATATTTTTATTACTCAGGGACCAGTAAGTGTGTTTCCAAATAGTGTAATTTTATCAGATTCCTTGCTAGTTTCCAAAACAGCCACACCTTAAATTTTCGGGGCAATTTTAAAATAATGTACAGCCATTTAATAGATTCTAATCGAAAATTTTATATATATAACAATTTTGTTATATACAGTTTCTCCAGAAAAAAACACGCAAATAGTTTTTAGATTTGATGAAAGCATTTAGTCAAGTAGCACATAATTTATCACCCATGTATTTATGTGGAGTAAAACAAACATATATGCATTTGCTAATAGACCAGATGTATTTACTAACAGATTCAATAGCCCAAGACACACACACACAGAGCACCTTCCCAAATATGTAAGAAGTAATCGCGGAGTGGGCAGTACTCTCTAAAACATCACACAATGTCCCTATGGACATACGTCCTAAAGTCGATAGTCTCCGAGTTACATACCNACTCTCTAAAACATCACACAATGTCCCTATGGACATACGTCCTAAAGTCGATAGTCTCCGAGTTACATACCTTTAAAGATTGTACCACACGCATTCGTAATAGCCTGTCAATGTGATAAGCTGGAATTGTGTGTTTATTAACTGTTTCGCANTTGTACCACACGCATTCGTAATAGCCTGTCAATGTGATAAGCTGGAATTGTGTGTTTATTAACTGTTTCGCAAAGGCGGATAGCCCGTGCAGTACGAATTGCCAGGCCTGTACGCTCCTCGGATCTCAATCCACTGAACTATTACCTGTGGAGGCATATCTAGGTCAATGTTTATGCAATTCCAGTTCCAGGCATAGCAGTGCTTCGTCAGTGAGTAAAACTAGGTCACCAGCAGATAGGTGCAATTCCTGGAGTGGGATTCATGTCAACCAATGACGACGCGTGTTCAGGCGTGCATTCAGGCACACGGTGGANGGTGCAATTCCTGGAGTGGGATTCATGTCAACCAATGACGACGCGTGTTCAGGCGTGCATTCAGGCACACGGTGGACATTTTGAGCATTTCTTGAAGAGTGGCGGATAACTGCTAGTACATGAACATGGCTACAGCTACTTGAACTGGAATGTGACAGGAAGACTATCGCGAATAGATACAGTACAACATTGGAAGGTCTGTAACACGAAAACAGTCGACTTAAGGACATTTGTTTGTATGGACATTTTGTGTGATTTTGGAGTGTACTACCCACTTCGCGATTACTTAAATATATTTGGGGATATCCTATGTGTGTATATATATATATATATATATATATATATATATGCGTGTGTGTGTGTGTGGAATCGTTTAATATATTTGTACCAAANTATATATATATATATATATATATATATATATATGCGTGTGTGTGTGTGTGGAATCGTTTAATATATTTGTACCAAAATTTACAAATTATTACTAGTTTGTTCCTCTTTAATATTACTTCGATTTTACTTTTTGTTTTACAACTGTCGTTTTATATTATACAATCAATTTTCAAATAATGACATCTCTGAAATATGTGAATTTTACTTCGTGACAGAAGAAATTGGTTCTACAATATATGACCATAAGTTCTCGTTGAACATAAAGTTATTTCATCTCCCAAAAAAAATTCGATTTACTGTTATAAAAGAAAAGTGATTTGGACGTTAATATTGAAACACGGAATTTATTACTTCTTTGCTAGCAAAACTGGCAACTCAAACTGCAGACCGTCCAAAGGTCGTTTTTCGCCAAAACCTTCTACGTGCATTTATCAGTTTCCTACTTCCCGGCAATTCATCTTCCCAGACGCTTACTGATGTTATACTTACATCTATTTCTAAACCTTCCTGAAAAGACGGGATNAAACACGGAAATTATTACTTCTTTGCTAGCAAAACTGGCAACTCAAATGGCAGACCGTCCATAAAGTCGTTTTTCGTCATAACCTTCTACATGCATTTATCAGTTTCCTACTTCACGGCAATTCATCTTCCCAGACGCTTACTGATGTTATACTTACATCTATTTCNAATGACATCTCTGAAATATGTGAATTTTACTTCGTGACAGAAGAAATTGGTTCTACAATATATGACCATAAGTTCTTGTTGAACATAAAGTTATTTCATCTCCCAAAAAAAATTCGATTTACTGTTATAAAAGAAAAGTGATTTGGACGTTAATATTGAAACACGGAAATTATTACTTCTTTGCTAGCAAAACTGGCAACTCAAATGGCAGACCGTCCATAAAGTCGTTTTTCGNTTACTTCGTGACAGAAGAAATTGGTTCTACAATATATGACCATAAGTTCTCGTTGAACATAAAGTTATTTCATCTCGCAAAAAAATATTCGTTTAACTATTATAAAAGGAAAGTGATTTGGACGTTAATATTGAAACACGGAATTTATTACTTCTTTGCTAGCAAAACTGGCAACTCAAACCGCAGACCGTCCATAACGTCGTTTTTCGCCAAAACCTTCTACGTGCATTTATCAGTTTCGTACTTCACGGCAATTCATCTTCCCAGACGCTTACTGATGTTATACTTACATCTATTTCTAAACCTTCCTGAAAAGACGGGATTTATCTTCCTATATGGTGTCTGTCATTATTATTGCTGTCTTTTTTTCTAACATGCAAATCATTTAGTTGTCCTGACTTCATAAACACATTTTCTAATCTTATATTATGCTGGCTTTCTCCTTCATTTGGTAGATGTAGTCTGCTAATTAAATTGTGTAAAGATTTCCTTTGTATTAAATCAAAACTGTTTGTTCATGCAGCTTGAAACGACGCAATATATTAATCGTCGTGATTTTTCGTTANTTTCTAACATGCAAATCATTTAGTTGTCCTGACTTCATAAACACATTTTCTAATCTTATATTATGCTGGCTTTCTCGTTCATTTGGTAGATGTAGTCTGCTAATAAAATTGTGTAAAGATTTCCTCCTTTAATAAAGGTTTTGTTACTGCTTAATGGCAAGGTATAAAATACTTTTCTGAACTGTGTTGATTTCTTCAACACTAAAAAAAACTGATGTTTTTGTATTAAATCAAAACTGTTTGTTCATGCAGCTTGAAACGACGCAATATATTAATCGTCGTGATTTTTCGTTANTTTTGTATTAAATCAAAACTGTTTGTTCATGCAGCTTGAAACGACGCAATATATTAATCGTCGTGATTTTTCGTTAAATTTCTTTCGTTTTGCGAAGCTTCGTATTATGTTATCGGGATTTGAAATTAAAGCCACGGTAGTTATGTTTGTCGGGCATATGCTTGCCTTTTTCAGGAACTCGTAGCTTTTGTTACGCGTCGGCGTTAGTTGATAGAACTTTCCGAACGAACTTTCCGAACGGCAGCTCGACAATTTTTGTTCTAGAAGGCTAGATTATTTTTTACCGTCGACGCAGTTCGGCTGGAGTGAGAAAGCGATGCCGGCCCACGCCATACCCTTATTTGGAGCGAGGAGTGGTGACAGGCACGCAGCTACAAATACTCCGCGACAATTACTCCTTGTGCCTATCGCCGGCTATCAGTAGACAACCAGCACCCACCGAGGCCGCGTCGGTCGTGACAGATAACCCCCCNCTTGTGCCTATCGCCGGCTATCAGTAGACAACCAGCACCCACCGAGGCCGCGTCGGTCGTGACAGATAACCCCCCCACCGGAACACTTTAACATGCTCGTTTATTTCTCCGCCGGTGTCGGAGGTCGCTGTCTTTGTGTTTTCTNCCCCCCCACCGGAACACTTTAACATGCTCGTTTATTTCTCCGCCGGTGTCGGAGGTCGCTGTCTTTGTGTTTTCTTCTTGCGATGCAAGTTTACAAGACGTAAATTAACAATACACTACTGCGGCGCTGCTCTCTGTTTGTTTGTCTATGTAACTGTTCGTGACTCTGCATACCAGACGATTGTATGATAACTGTTTTATTTCAAATGATAACTAAAAGTACAAAGAAATAAACAGAAACTGGACTTCATTTTATATTTGTTTTGTCGCCTTAAACGTTTCATGATTCTACCGATTGAGCTAACTCAAATGTAACTTCCAACGTCCACCCAGGCGGTGCAATGTTACAAGCTTTAATAAATAGTACGATTTCGTTGGCCTATTGATAAAGTTAATGTTAAAGTATAAAAGTGTAGATACATTAAGTATGCATATATTAAGTACATGTTGGACATTATTTCCATTTTGAGAGTTACAGGATTCATTTTATTTTTCTTTACAATGTGCATTATTCAGACGGCTTGGTAATACAGACAGCCGCTGGTGGAAATAAGAATAATCATTTGAGAAAGTAACGGAAACTAGTCAAGGACATACACGAAGTGATGGAAATTTAATTTTGCCCTTTCCACCTTTGTTATTCGTATTTAACCGGCAACCTTTTATATGAATGTGAAAAAAATTATGTTATTAGATTATGCGTTTTTTTTTCGTAGAGATAAAAATTGTATTTCGACCAGGAAAAAATACTGTGATATCTTGAAAAGTATTAGTATATNAAGGACATACACGAAGTGATGGAAATTTAATTTTGCCCTTTCCACCTTACAATAAGCATAAATTGGCCGTTGGAAATATATGAATGTGAAAAAAATTATGTTATTAGATTATGCGTTTTTTTTCGTAGAGATAAAAATTGTATTTCGACCAGGAAAAAATACTGTGATATCTTGAAAAGTATTAGTATATACGTCATAGGAAAAATACAGCAAGAAAGAGGCTATTTGTCTTCAGAAATAAGGGATNCTTGAAAAGTATTAGTATATACGTCATAGGAAAAATACAGCAAGAAAGAGGCTATTTGTCTTCAGAAATAAGGGATTTAATATGTTCAGTGAAAATGAAGTGGGGCTGTGTGATTATTTCCTACAACCTGGGCAATGAAGGGCGGCATTCTGCGGCTTTTCCCTCACCTTGGCATGCTCATTGTATCTGCCAGTTAATGCAAACTGTCAGGTGTCAAAACTTTGAAGATTTCCTATTAAAATGTTTCCCAAAATGTTGAAGTAAGCTNAGTTAATGCAAACTGTCAGGTGTCAAAACTTTGAAGATTTCCTATTAAAATGTTTCCCAAAATGTTGAAGTAAGCTGAAAATTTCATATCTTAACTAGAGTTTCACTGAAACTATATGAATCCACGGAGGAATTGACGCATGCCTGTTACCCGTTTACCAGTCACATCATTGCTTCAAATAGCGTGATTTTGTTATTGGACTGAAAATATAAGAACACGCTCATGGCTTCCCGAAAGAGAGTTATCATTACTCGATTTATAAAGCAGGCAAATGTCTTGCGGCATAGAAACACTGGAAAATTCAACAAGTTACACAAAATTTTTCTTTGAAACGTTCTAGTTTTTCTATGTCTTACAAAACTTATTAAATACCAAGTTAACAATTAACGAATTCCAGAGATCATCGACAACGNCTAGTTTTTCTATGTCTTACAAAACTTATTAAATACCAAGTTAACAATTAACGAATTCCAGAGATCATCGACAACGTTCACTTGCCTATAGATACATAACTTATGATTCCAAAATGAACTTTATCTGAAAGAAAAAAAAACCTTATGAAATACAAAACNTGCCTATAGATACATAACTTATGATTCCAAAATGAACTTTATCTGAAAGAAAAAAAAACCTTATGAAATACAAAACTGATTTTGTACTTCCTACGGATACCGAGTTAACACTAAGGGATCTATATATTAATATGAAAAGTCTCGATATGTCAAATAATTAATTTGAAATGACGATATATTTTATGTGTTACTACATACTTGTATTTTTCTCCGTGTGTAATTCATATCAGTGAAAACTGCTGTTTAAGATACAACTGAAATTTAAATCGATGGTGTCAGGCACCAGAGCTATAAAAAACATGTTGGAAAATATGGAGAATAGGAGACATTACTTTGCCACACNTCGATGGTGTCAGGCACCAGAGCTATAAAAAACATGTTGGAAAATATGGAGAATAGGAGACATTACTTTGCCACACACCTGAAAACAATTATTCTCAAGGGCACCCCAAAGTACAAGATACTCAGCAAATTCCTTACGTAAACACGATGACACGTGCTAAGCAAACCTCCGAACATATTGACACACGTTAACGCTAAATAGTAATTTTCAGGCGGTACTCTTCAATGCGACGATTAATGCCCAAGGATCGGTGTGGGTAACCGATCCGTAACCCTTGTTAGTAGTCAAGGTTGAGAATGGTTGTAGCCGATCACGAAGCTTACATCTCATTTGTAGTCACAACGAAACAAAGTCGACGTATATGCGTAAGTACAGCACACATCATAAAACTTCGTGTTTAAAATACATTAAACCATACATTAGAGCGGGTCTGAAAGCTTTAATGAATTTACATCTTCGTTTCCACGTCGGTTTCGTGGATGATGAATTTTTTCTGTGTAATAATATTTTTTTCTGCAGTTCATCAACGTGGTTCTTCAGGTTATCAACAGGTAGTAAGACAAAGATTTGCAAGTTTATAAAAAAATAATATAAAACATTCTTAATAGTGACGAAAAATCACTTACGTGCAGGGGAGTGGGTTTTACAACACAATTAATAATCAATTATTGGTTTTTAAAGTTTATTTGGTTATTTTCTTTTGAGGAACTATAAATGCTTTACCACTAGTAATACTTGAGAGGATTACTAAAACACACTTACAAAATGCACAAATTAACTCTGAAACATAGGCTAACAAACTACATTCTTAATATCTTAGTTATTCATTGCGAGATAACTTAATTTGTTCAATTACTTCGTTTTGTTCGGTGCTGATTGCTTTTACACTTCTATATGCTAATGAAGAAACATGGCATAGTAGTTCACACGCATGACAATACATGTACAACTTTTTGGCTTGAAAACACAATGGAGTTAAATATTCTCTTGTAAAAGGAGAGAAAAATAAATAACGTGTTCATAAATATAGGATGAAGTACGTAAGTTACTGTGAACACAGAGGGTCAGACTAGTTCGTTCCGATTATTCTTCTGTTAACAGCGTAGAATCGTAGAATAAGTCTCTGTTGTTTTCTTTTTCTCCATTGAAACAATGTCTCCATTCTGCAGGGATTGCTAGAAAAAAAGAGAAACATTTGTTTAGTAGAGGAGCTCAAAGATAAAAATCCAAAAAATGCATATCAAGAACCTAGTACGTTTAGGGAAGCAACTGAGTTAATTAAATGGAAAGAGTTACTTTTATGTAAGTTTAAAGAACGAATATTTCTTGATTACTGTTAAAACGGCTTGTGTTAAAAAACACTGTACCATGAGCAGTGGTGACATACATTTACTGTTAAACGTAAGAAAACTCTTCAAGTAAAAGNAAAGAACGAATATTTCTTGATTACTGTTCAAACGGCATCTGTTAAAAAACACTGTACCATGAGCAGTGGTGACATACATTTACTGTTAAACGTAAGAAAACTCTTCAAGTAAAAGGACACACATTTTTAGAGATATTTCGTATAGAGCACATTGGATTTAATAATGACTCCGTTGCTGCCTGCATCATGATAGAAAAATCTGGGTTAATTATCCTACTTAGGTGCGTTGGAGTTGTATTCTTAATTTTTTCTTCACTGAACCAAATCGAAGATTTAGAAGATCGCACGTCAACTATAGAAATCCTGCAGACATAAGTTAAGTAAATGTGATAAAGAGAGATTTGCAAAATACGTTATATTTAAATTGGCATAATAAATATATTCAATGCCCATCGGTTTCAGTTCACAGAGTCGTGTATTTTCAGTAATTTTCTTTGGACGGCATTTTGTTTTAAAACTCTGGACGCTCTGAGCTAATAAGGAATCGACTTATAATGGGATGGCTCCATCTGCGTAGAAAAAAGTAAAGAAACTATGTCTGGAGTTTGAGCACTGAGTTTCCGAACATTTTGTATAACCGTAATCAAATATTACCTCACCATTTGATGGTTTTTGTCCTCCGTTGAGAAATAGGCATATAACTCAAACCCTACGAACTTAAAACATTTTTCCACGTAGTTCTCTATGCCACGTAATGTTCGGCAAAGGCTGTTCACGGTAAAGTGATCACTTTTGAGGCCTTAGTTACATATTTCTTTCAGCCATTTTTTATAATTTAACGATCTTTTTTAACAAATATTTCCATGTAAATAATAAAGACAGCATGTATATTCCACCAAACTCGGAAGTTAACGTCTAAGGCTAAAATAAAATATATTTATCGACTATTACTCGAACTGAGAGGGCTTTCAAAACTGCTCACTTTAACCTTGCATAGCATATAATAAAGTTTGATCACGAAGGTGTGTAAACAAATATTCGCAATGAAACGGGATGTCATCGCCTCGAGCGACGACCGCAAGCTCTCGGCGACTACAACTTACCAGCTGGAGGAATCTGGAATTCTTGTTCGGGCAGCCCCTCCACTTCTTCGGCGCACTCGGCCTCGATGTCGTCGGGGATGACGGGCTGGATGATCTGCACGAACCTCTCCAGAGGACACAGCGAGTCGCAGCCGGGCAGCTGCAGCAGGTGGGCGTCGTCTTCCGCCTGCGTGCTGTTGCGGTACCACACCTGAGGAGGGAGAAGCCGGGACGTGCGTGAAACAACACGTTTCGCAGTCGAGCGGGGCACGTTACATAACTCGAAACACGTTCGTTGACTGTAGCTAGAGCTTAAGAGGACTATGCACTGAGAGATTTTCCGCGAAATCGTTGTTTGCGCGAAAACGCGTAACTCGGTAAATAAAAGTTCTGGAAATACGAATTTTTGCCCGGAAAAGGTAAAACACAATTATCTGCGATGTCAGTATCTTTTTCTACTTGTATTATATTAAGTGTATTTATGGAGTAAAAAATCGTGAAAATGGTCAAGTATCGCATGTCTAAAGCTTGCATATGCAGTTTCCTTAAGCAGAAAGATAAGAGTACGATTATACGCACGTAGTTTCGATTGTGAGCTTCCATAGCGTGTAATAAAGTCCCACTGTTGCAGGTCTAATTTACACAGCACCGCGTGTCGACGGAAACACTGCACGCCTTGCGCGTAGGGTCGACGAGGCGCTAGGGGTGCGTGCTAGTGTGGCCCGTATCGCTCCCTCGCATCTTGACCTTGAACGCGCAGCTTCCTAGTTGTCTTAACGTCTCTTCGACAACGAGGTCATTCGAGACATAGCAAGTTGCTCACAGAAGGAGGAGTAGATAAGAAATCGGCCCGTGGTCTGTACGAAGGAACCGACCCAGCGTTCACCTGGAATGATTTAGAGAAATCATGGAAAACAGAAACCAGGATGGTCTCGCCGGGAATCGAACCCGTGTCCTTCCGAATGCAAGTCCAATATCGGAAATGCTGATTTGACCTTCGCAACTATCTTCCCACCAACAAAATGGAAGCTGTCTAAAGTATCACAGTTACACTCAGCTCTACTGAAAGCCGCGATGGAAAGGCTGCAGTATTTTGCTCTTACGAGTCGCTGGGACACTGGATGGCGTGCCTTCGTCGTTCTCACTCTCTTCACTCTATTTGCTGGCTAATTTCAGNTACGAGTCGCTGGGACACTGGATGGCGTGCCTTCGTCGTTCTCACTCTCTTCACTCTATTTGCTGGCTAATTTCAGACGCCAGTGTATGCGCGTATTGAGAAAGTACGACTAGTGAAGATTTTTCCACATGTTGACGGTAGCTTCCCTACATTTACCCAAGAAGCAATCAAATGCGCATTGGAATTTCGAACTTTGTACAGTGTTATTTTCTATGCAGCGTTTCTTCACACTTTTTAAACCAAACCTTCGAAATATCATACAATGTATGACGTGCCTGNGTTATTTTCTATGCAGCGTTTCTTCACACTTTTTAAACCAAACCTTCGAAATATCATACAATGTATGACGTGCCTGATTAGTTCCTAAATATGCTATGCTATGTATCAAAAGCGTTTTATGCTTTGGTTAACGTAAAAGTACCTTATTTTTAATTGAATAAAAATCTTANCTATGCTATGTATCAAAAGCGTTTTATGCTTTGGTTAACGTAAAAGTACCTTATTTTTAATTGAATAAAAATCTTAAACTTTTATTTTATGTTTAAATTATAATATTTTATTTATAATTAGAATGAATAAAACATTGAGAAAACATATGTTTTAGTAATGCCTGGTAGGAAATAGTTCTTATGCAGAATATCATCACACTGGGTGCGGACGAATGCGGTGCGCGGTCTCTTTGGTAAATTTTTTAGACTTTGTTAAGTTATATTTTCATTATGCGTAGGAATATTCTAGAAGTAGAACTCAACCAGGACTTCAAAAAAGTGTGAAGTGACATTGAATGGACTTTACTTCTGTATTCGCAGCCAAATATACGGTGAGATGCCCAGACCAAGTACCGAGTAAAAATGTTCCACAGGAAGTGACAGAGGAGTTGCTTTGAGAGTTACTTTATGACGGCTGTCGAGACGCTAAGAAGGTGCTTACCGTGACGTAGTGCTTCCAGTTCTTCTCCCTGAGCTCGACGAGGACGGCGGACGCGTACGGCACCAGCAGGCCGTTGAACACCTGCAAGGACTGCAGTATGTTGACGACGTTGTTGTCGTGCGCCGAGTACACGTAGAGACTCCGGTCAGGCGTCAGAAGGCGGTCCGCCTTGTCCAGCATGTCGTCCGCCATCTTCTTCAGTATCGGACCTGGAGAACACGACGAGGACTCTCTGCACTCTCCGCGCGCACATGGCCGCCACAGAAGCCGTCTTCANGTATCGGACCTGGAGAACACGACGAGGACTCTCTGCACTCTCCGCGCGCACATGGCCGCCACAGAAGCCGTCTTCACTCTAGTAGTTGTCGCTATACGTACGGGATACGCGAGCTAGAGAGGGGATGATGTCACTATGTGATGGGCTATTGAGGTGGGATCAAGTGANCTATACGTACGGGATACGCGAGCTAGAGAGGGGATGATGTCACTATGTGATGGGCTATTGAGGTGGGATCAAGTGAGGCGTAGAGTGAGACCTTTAACGTTGAAATAGAGTGGCTTTTAATGGAGCATCACAACCAACTGTAGAGCACGCGAAAATCACTATAAAGTAGCATACACTCTTCCAAATTCGGTCNTTAATGGAGCATCACAACCAACTGTAGAGCACGCGAAAATCACTATAAAGTAGCATACACTCTTCCAAATTCGGTCTCTCCCGGATTTTTATAACGTGGGAATCGTGTCGGAGGATGCAACTGGTCAACGGGCTTTCTCGGGGATATCCCGTTTCCCTTACCCTTGCATTCTAGCGCACCTCCATACTCAAATNTTAATGGAGCATCACAACCAACTGTAGAGCACGCGAAAATCACTATAAAGTAGCATACACTCTTCCAAATTCGGTCGCTCCCGGATTTTTATAACGTGGGAATCGTGTCGGATGATGTAACTGGTCAACGGGCTTTCTCGGGGATATCCCGTTTCCCTTACCCTTGCATTCTAGCGCACCTCCATACTCAAATCACTTCACCCTCATCAGCTCTCAAGACGCCGATGTTAGGAGCCATCCAAACCTTTCTTCTCCATTCTAACAAAATTGTTATAAAGTACGATTTATGCTCCAAAAGAAATTCGAGTGCATATATCTTGTAACACTGTAACATAATTCGTTTTAATTAACTTTTTAAAATATTTTTCTTAAACCAAATCATAACTCAATTTTAAATAAAATATTTAGCTTTTTTCCATTACTGATGCTTTAAAAAACACATTTTGCAGAAACATTTTCAAGGAAGGCCATAATAATAAATACTCTTGTTCTATTTAATGACAAAAAAGTANTAAAACCAAATCATAACTCAGTTTTAAATAAAAGATTTAGCTTTTTTCCATTACTGATGCTTTAAAAAACACATTTTGCAGAAACATTTTCAAGGAAGGCCATAATAATAAATACTCTTGTTCTATTTAATGGCAAATAAGTAATAATGTTTACAAGTACATTAAATAATTTATTTTATGCATAAACATTTTGTTTATAAATATACTTCGTAGCTGAAATGTATTTGCATAAAATCAATTAGTGAGATTATTTGTAAACATTATTACTAATAATTATCAAATACCACATGAGTATCACTAGCTGACTTTTTTTTTAATACGTGCTTTATAAAGGATAAAAAAATGTAAATACTCTTTAATTTTATGTAAAAGACTTACACATTTATTTTCTAAAACACTTAAATAAATTCCAGCAAAAATAATTTACAGTGTTAGAAAATGTAGGCGTTCTTGTTTCCTATGCAACATAATTCTTGCTTTTCTGACAATTGTGGTTCGTGTGTGTGCTACCTTCTAACGCTTTCTGCACAAGCTTCATTTGATGCCGCTTTTCTTGTGCATTAAAATGGAGAAGTGACGTAGAACGAGCGCCAGTAAAATGGGAGTGCCTGTATAAATTGAGAAACCCTTAGCAGTTGGTGAGCCGTGTTTTTGTGTTACCACCGACGTCGAAGAAGTCTCACCTGCAGACAGCTTCTGGAGCTCCGTATTCGCAGATATGGTGATGAAGTTGTCCAGGAGATGCAGGTCCTTCAAGGGACTGGGGTAGAAAGGCGCGACCCACTTCGGGAGCGGCAAGTTGTGCAGCTCCTGGCGGAAACAAATTGGTTTTCGTCATTTAAAACGATCGACGGGTACACGTATTTTTATGACATCAGTGCAAAAACACTAGATTAAAACTTTGAAACTGGCAGGAGAACTTCCATCTCGTCGCTTACGTTTGTTTCAGGAAATTCTAGCGATTGGACAATTACGAAAAAGTTATATAATTTTTAACGTAAGA
Organism: Clitarchus hookeri; assembly: GCA_002778355.1. Classification (NCBI taxonomy): domain Eukaryota; kingdom Metazoa; phylum Arthropoda; class Insecta; order Phasmatodea; family Phasmatidae; genus Clitarchus; species Clitarchus hookeri. Next base: position 144,107 of record NQII01004818.1, on the reverse strand, counting down.
CCTTGCATTGCAGTAGAATCCTGTTATATCATTTCTTAAGGAATTCCAAGAAATATCAGCTTTATATAAGGGAAAACTTTATTTAGAGGGTAATTTTGTATTGAAAAATATGTTTCTGGACCAAGAGAAGGCAGCTTATTAAGCAGGAAAATGTTATAAGAGGGCATGTTATAACAGGGTTCCACTGTAAAAGTATTCATATAGGTATAAATTCAACAGATCTGGTAGATTCCAAGAGAATTCCGTCCTTGAAATATTGGATAAAATCGTAGCCAGTGGCTGAGAAACAAGTGGAATATTAATGTTTTTTCGGAACATTTTTGTAGAAATTCTACTTTGAATTGTGAAATCTTTGATGCGCTCAACAAGGCGATTGCCATGGGTTTAGGAGCACCTATGGTGTTAATAATTTCAGATATGTTAAATAATACATGAATGTTGGTAAACTGTAATAAAATTTGCAGTGTTAGGACAGCTTTGTCGCGTTTATACAAGATTGCGATATATATATAGTCTATTCGCGATTTATTCCCACTTGTAGAATCCAACCTTTGAAAAGTTACCCCATGTGCGACGAGTTTGGTTGTTTCCTCAATATGCTGTGTATCGCAAGCGATTTACGCCTCTGTTAACATAAAAGTAAGCCATTTTTGGGTAAATTCAACTTTTACTTATATTTTGTCTGCAAATTATACTACTTCATTTAGAACTAATACGAATTAAAACAGTGAGAACATAGGCGTGTTGTTAATGCCTAGTAACGAATGGTTCTCATGCAGGGTTTCTATTAGAATGAGTGCGCACGAAATGCGGCGCGTTGTTCCTTCTGCGAAGTAGATTCGTCTGCGCGGGGCGGAGAGATATCCTGGAAGTAGAACTTGAGCAGGGCTCTCAGAAAGATAGAGGAGTGGTGGCGGCACGCACCTGGACGTTGAGGATGTCGTAGATGTCGGAGGCGAACTGGTCGTGGCCTGTGAACTTGACGACCTCGCCGCGGACGCTCTCCGTCGCCTCCATGACGCACTGGAACTGCCGCGACTTCTTCAGCTGCGCCATCAGGGTCGCGTGCCGCGGGCAGATCTCGTACGTCTTCAGCAGCTGCGGGCACAGAGCGGTCGCGGGTCCTCGGTAACACGCACGTCTCTCCAAACACAACTAACAAACCCTACTGCAAAATATAGGCTGACTCATCATAACGAGGGATCTCCTATTTGAATTTCGCAACTGCCAGCTGGTATGCAGTGCCCTTACATTTAGATTGTAAATGAACTCTTATTAATCATTTCTTTTAAACACCTATATAACGACACTACGGAAAATAATTTTTCAATTTTATAAAATAGTTGCTTTATTGTTTCATATACAACTGAAATAGCACGTTTCCGGCAATTTTAGTCGTGTGTATTACTTTTTATGAACTCTGCATTATGTACAATCGGGTAAACTCTACTGCTTTAAGGGGTTTACACAATGAAAAAACTTAGGCAGTANCTTTAAGGGGTTTACACAATGAAAAAACTTAGGCAGTAAGCATTAAGAAGTAGGCCCCCAAAATTAAACTGACACAATAGTGATGTTACTGGTTAAGTTCCACCAATAGAAACCCATCTTAATGAGCACCGTGTTCAATGAAAATGAAACAGTTGTTAATTTTTTCAGTTTTTTGTTTTCAGCGGTTGTTTTTTTGTTGAAGCAGGTCAGTATAAATTTGTATTGCGGTTCATAATTTGAAACGAAAGTTTTAAAATATGTTATTTTAAACACTAAAAATTAAAATGTTAGTTAAATCACGTTAGTTTAAAATATGTTATTTTAAACATGTATGTTTTTTGGCGATTGGCTAAACTTAAGACTGCCAAAATATTTCTACTGCAGTAAGCAGTAGCAATTCCAATGCGTTGGAACTCACAACTGCATATCGTATAGGTTTATTTGCTAGTACAAATGCGAGTATCAAAGCTGCAGGTGTTAGGAGGAAGGGGGGCGGGGGGACTCACGATGTCGTTCTTCTGCGCCTCGGTGTGGATGGGGATGGCCTGGAACTTGATGGCGTTCCTCTGCTCGAAGGAGCCCATGTCCGGGTAGAGGCCGGCCAGGTTGCAGCGCGCGCTCACCAGAGTGCGGTCCACGTCCGTGCTCCTCACGTACGTGTTGTTGGTGTTGTACGCGAGCGGCAGCATGTGCGCGTATCGCCTGCGCAGGAACGTGCCCAGTCTCAGGTGCTGCTCCTCTCCCACCTGCAACACACACAGGCGCCGCGCGTCTCAGACGACTCCAGTGGAGACCTTCTCCACGTCTCTTAAGGCTAGTGCCTGTTCTCAAAGCAGCGAGAAATTGGTATATATAAATATACTACCAAGAACATTTTTGAGCTGATAAATACGTGCTTCTTCGCTATCGAAGCCTTTTGTAACACAAATTCATAGCCTGTTTCTTGAAAAGATAAGAAAACTTAAAAATGAAATAAAAAAATTACCGAAAAACTTATTGTTGTATTACGTATACTTACTATATATAGGCTGTTCACAGTTATTTAAGCACTTTCGGAACCAACATTTGAAAAATGTCACTGCTCCTACCCGCATGTATTTTAACGGGCACACTGACTTGCAAGCGCCAGGGGAAGTTGGCAATGACGGAGGGGAAGTAGTTCCACGTCTTCACGTTGAATTAAAAATGTTCGGTAAACGTATGCGACTACTCGAATAACTTATTTTACCTTCTGTATTTTTTAATACGTGTTGGTGAATCACAANTTCGGTAAACGTATGCGACTACTCGAATAACTTATTTTACCTTCTGTATTTTTTAATACGTGTTGGTGAATCACAAGGTATTAACTTTTCTAATAATTCTGCAGTTTCACTTGACCGACGCATGAATAAAGTGGTCAAGCCTCGGCAATTTTAATTTTACATGTGGTGGAAGAATACGCAATGAGCACGCAAGTAGATTTCAAGCAGGGCTTTCAAAAGTGATCAGTTTGCCGTGAACAACCCGAAGCAAGGAGAACATTAATTATGTTAAATACTAATGTTTGTACAGGTATGGTAAGAAACGTGTGTAAAATATGAGAACAGGAAACAATTTGTGTGTAAATACTGATGTTACTTATTTCTAATCTAAATTTTAAGAATGCCTGATTTTTCAAGCACCAGGGCCGCCAAATTCTCGACATGACTTTGACCCCACTTCCCTGACAATTGCAGTCAGACCCCCCACCCTCCCCCCAACTTCTCAGCATGTTACGAGAAAGGAGGCGTTGCACAGTATCCATTCGGCATGCGAGTGACTCATTGTCCCGCTGCTAGAGGGCAGCTGTAAGGCACAAGTGAGTGCGCAAACAAGAAATATAATGCACTCGGAAATGGCGTTTAAAACATTTCGGGCAAATTAACTCGGCTTTCTGTTGTTAGTGCTACATGTTCTTGTACCTGGCAATACCACAGTGCCGTCCGTCTGCAGAGATTAAGCTAACCCCCATTGTTTTTTTTTTAAACGAAGCGAGATCGGCAGTAAATTTACGCCTCTTCAATCCAGGGGCGGTTACATGTTGGGTAGGGAGCGAGAGAGATAAATCCTCACTTCGCCCTCACCACAACTCAGTCTTGCTCCATAAATTGTATGCTATACATTTACGTAAAGCATTATAAAAATACAAATGAAGGTAATGGGAATACACTATACTACTTTACTGTAACTCAAGGTAGTTTTAGGGAATTTCTCAACGCCGAGTGTGGAAACTCTTAAAATATCAACTAAAATGTTATGTTTCGTCTAGGTTTCTTACGTTTTTACCACCCATCTTCATTATTAACAAGAAAAACGTATCGCGTAATATTCACTTGGTGAAATGCAATAAAAACATAAAAATTTCTCAACATTCTGGAAATTTTTATAGTCACTACGAAGTTGGACCCCCTCCCCTCTCCCTGGGCCCACTCCCCTGCAATCGTCACCATAATTGTCAGAATCACCAACGTAGGCATTTGTTAATATATAGCATAGTTTCCAACATACCTGTGCTAATATGAAACAAAGTGCAGAAACTTGAATATATCCTTGTAGGATAACATTTCACCAGAGGAAGTGACTTACATTTCAAGAGAATTATTTAAAGTGTTTAAGTTATATGCCAACTTTTTATTTACAATTCATACGTTTCACACACGTATCGAAAAAAAAATCAAATGAAAAAAGCCAATGAAGGAAACTTCAAAATAAAACACAATTTCAGAATGCTGTAGAGGATGAATCAGTTACACCCGCCAGAGTAATATTTATGTGCCTAACCATGAGGGCACAACTATGTCATTCTGAAAGATAAAGTTGCAAATAAAAGCGGTTCAACTATATTTATTACGTTCGTTTATTGCGTTGCATACATGAGCTCTCTACGCTATATTCATCTCAGGTAGGACATGGGGAACGGCGTTATACCTCGTTCCCACGCTTACGTGGACTCGCGTATAAATAGCATTAATTTTGTTTTCTGTTCCAATGAAAGAAGGAGTTTTAATTTAATATTGGATGAGTTGTGAAGGTTCGCATAAAAACGCCATCACGGAATTTGTCTGCAATGGCGAAGGAAAAACCATCTGCGGAAAACCATTGCTTCGCTACGCAGACGTCCTAGATCGAACCAACGACCTACCTAATGACAACCAGACCCACTACGAAAACTTTGAGTATGGCTTAGTTGCCTTATGCCAAGTTGCCGTCATATGTTCAGCGATTCACGTGCTCAAACGTTCACAAATGGCGTGAATCTTCGAGGCAGTTAAATTATTTTTCACCGCTAAGTAGAGAATATTACACAAGAGCTAGTGCTCATCTTACAAAAGGCCTTGAAGAGACTATAGTTACCGCGGTTTTGTGTGGAGGAANAGAGCTAGTGCTCATCTTACAAAAGGCCTTGAAGAGACTATAGTTACCGCGGTTTTGTGTGGAGGAAACGTGACACCTTCGCAAACAAATTTTGTTTCTTACTACCGCAATCGCCACGTGCNACCGCGGTTTTGTGTGGAGGAAACGTGACACCTTCGCAAACAAATTTTGTTTCTTACTACCGCAATCGCCACGTGCGACATAATGGCTAGTCATAACTCAAGAAGTATTAACTGTCCGCGACTCAGTAATAATTACTGGCAGTCTTCTGGTAAGCTGGGCAATTGGGNCATAACTCAAGAAGTATTAACTGTCCGCGACTCAGTAATAATTACTGGCAGTCTTCTGGTAAGCTGGGCAATTGGGCTGCACTAAATACCACACTGCAGATTGGCTACAGTCAGGGACACACGCAAGCTGGGTGTCGAAATGGCTGCAACCCCTCCCAAAACAAAATTAACTGAAAAATACGTACTTAAAATTAAAATATACAATTTGAATAAATGTCAGAAAGTTTTCCTTTAAGTAAGCACTTGAAATTAAAATATATTTTACATTGGGGAAAGGTTGTGTGGAGTGGAGATATTTTGACGGCTCTTAGCATCGAGGTCTTGAGAGCCGATGATGGTGAAGTGAGGGGAGTGTGGAGCAGCGCCGAAATGCAAGGGCGGGAGAAACGGGGGATGCCTGAGAAAACCCACCTACCCGCGGCATTGTCCGGCACGATTACCACATGCCAAAATTCCGTGAGTGACCCCGCCGGGAATCGAGCCCGGTCCACCTGATTGGGAGGCAAGGTGTCTGACCACTACACTACCGCGGCCTTGTGGAAAAGGTGGTTTTCTTATTGTACAAAGTGTTGGCTTCAGAAACTGAGGTTAAGCCCCTCCCAAAAAAAGATCCAGTATACGTAAATGGATACAGCGATGACTGACAATAAGTATGTAAACTCACCGTAGTGAGCTGGCCGAAGCCCCTGGGCCAGTATTTCACGTCGTCCTTGTACGGGTCGTTGGGGTACGGCCACTCCGGTGCTCTGTCGCCGTGCCGGAATATCTGCAACCAACAAGAACAAACATTAACGCATACACGCGGCACGGCTGTATAGTNGCTCTGTCGCCGTGCCGGAATATCTGCAACCAACAAGAACAAACATTAACGCATACACGCGGCACGGCTGTATAGTAAACTCACAGCAGGACCTCGACTATCTTAACTGTTGCTATCCCTCCTTATTATTGGTGAATGTTTTCAGTACAACGACTACATCAGAAAGCACAACACAGACGTGCATCCATTAGCCAGGANCTTATTATTGGTGAATGTTTTCAGTACAACGACTACATCAGAAAGCACAACACAGACGTGCATCCATTAGCCAGGATCTGAACCCAAAATGCTCTTACTGAAAGCCCACGCAAGTCAGCTCTATGTACTTCAGATCGTTGTTAAAAATATAACTCTTCATCGTCCATCGTTTAAAGTGGAAACNACGCAAGTCAGCTCTATGTACTTCAGATCGTTGTTAAAAATATAACTCTTCATCGTCCATCGTTTAAAGTGGAAACTTCATAGTAAGAATATGAGAATAAAATGGACACGTGACGTGGAAAAAATAAATACAGTTTTAAACAACGTACCTACCGATATGTTGCCAACAAAACTTTAAAAGTGGCTAAAAATAAAATTTTAATTTAGTTCCTCCTAAAAATATTTTTCAGGTGTAAAACACAAAATAATTTGAAGGGGTGGATTTAATACTTTATAACAGAGCGATTGCTGTTAATTTACTTCCCCAATGCGTGTCCAATACCAACAAACATCATACTTGGAATATTTTACATTATAAGCAGTCTAGCGACAATCGAGTAAATAAAGTAATGCACATTCTGTACAAATTTTATTCTCGATTGTACCAGTTGTCCAGTATGTTGGGCGGACAACTTGGAAGGCGAAGATAACTTTCGCTATCAGCTTCCTCCATTCTGTTTACAAAACATAGCATTACAGACCAAATTGGAAAGTATTTTTCTACCAAACGCCCATTCTCAGGTCTGAGGTCGAACCAACGACTTGCAGTACTGCAATATTTGTTGTTTCTTGACTCACCCTGCCCTATGCTGGGAATATAATCAGTAGGCCTACAGCAACACAATAACTTAGCATGAAATATTTAAAAATGTTGCTTATGTGACCAAGATGAGGCTCGAAATCACTGACTCCCAGTCATCTAGCAGCTTCACCACCGCTGATCAACTCCATAAGTTTGGCGTTGAAGCTGTTCTTTGCTATGTACTGTACCTGTAACAAGCTTGCATTAAACGTTAATTTAATTAAGGGCAATCATTCTGCTGATTCCTACTGAATTTCACTGGCATGGCAGTAAAACCTCAAGCAACTCCACCGATTCGCCTGTAGATAACATCACATTAACAGAAGATTCAGTAAAATAATTCATCTGATTGAAATCACTGACTCAAATTTAAAGTCTGTTCATGGGTTCTTTACACTTTTTTTTATCGAACCATTGAAAAATCACCCCATGTATGACTTTGGTTGCTTCCAAAATATCCCATGTATCTCACGTGTTTTATACATGTGTTGACATTAAATTACCTAATTTTTTGTCAAATCTGCTTTTGAGTTATATTTTATTTATAAATTAAAATATTTATATTATTTTACTCTGTAACTAATGTTAATAATAACGGAGCAAAAATATGTAATGTTGGAAATGTCCAGTAAAAAATACTTCTTATGCAAAATAGACGTTTATGTTAACAGAGGTAAAAAATTGATTGTAATGCGTGTGCTATTTAGAAAATAACCTAACGCATCATCTGTAGGGGTGATTTTACAAAGGTTTGATTGGAAAAGTGGGAAGAATAGGCTATAGCCGCGAGGGACTCACCACACTGGCGAAGACGATCTGNCCAAAGGTTTGATTGGAAAAGTGGGAAGAATAGGCTATAGCCGCGAGGGACTCACCACACTGGCGAAGACGATCTGTCCGAGGTCGTCGTCCTGGTCGACTGGCGGCTTGGCGAAGTTGCTGTGGTGCTTGTGGAGGGCGGGCAGGGCGGCTGCCGCGGCCACGGCGGCCAGTAACATCAACACACGCTGCATGGCGGAGGAGTGGTCAACTAGGTGCCGTCGTGCGGAGGAGTGGTCCACCAGGTGCCGGCGTCGTCTACCTGCTCCTCGCCGCAGCGCCGCGCGTCTTATACTCGCTCCTCCGGCCGCCGCACCGGGAAAAGACACGACCTGCGTCGCGCGTCACAGACAAGCGGACATCCCCGCTCTCCAGCTCGGGCTCTCTCATAGGCCGCGCGCTTTTCCTGGAGGCGGGACCCTGCAACTATCTGGCCGCCTGCGCTCATCCAGCCACCCAAGGCTGCCTCCCCCCCACCCCCTTCTACCTTTTAATAGAGAGCATGGATTCTACCTATCTGTCTCCTGTAGCATTTTCTGATAATGCATGCAACAATTTTTGATTCTTTCCTGTCGAAAAGGCTTTTACAGTGGCTATGCNCCTGTAGCATTTTCTGATAATGCATGCAACAATTTTTGATTCTTTCCTGTCGAAAAGGCTTTTACAGTGGCTATGCCGGTTTTTCACTTTCTCCTCTTAGTATAGCAGTTTAGCTATGAGTGCCCTTAGTGAGGTTGTCATGGCCAAAAGCAGGACATGTCAGGCCAATCCTTCTCTGCCGCGATGCATGTCTCCTTGCATGATTTCCTTCTCTTGTAGGAGTATGGGGCTTATTCCTGAGACGCACTTAACTCCCGTCCTTACCAAGGGCTTAGGCAAAACACGTTATAGAGTAGGTTAGAAAGAAAACTGGCTGCCTCCGTCCGCACGCACGTGACCTGCCGCAAAGTAGCACTTCGTTAACTCTCTCGTCGCGATTCTCGTCCTTTTACGGCATTCCGTACGTTTCGTGATCTTGCTCAACTTTCATCACGCTCTCCCCTTATCTCCAGGGACTACGGTGGCTGAGCGGTTATACTGCTCGCCTCCCAACCAAGGCGAACCGGATTTAATCCACGGCTGGTTCACTCCGGATTTTCGCAAGTTGGAATCGTGCCAGACGATGCCGCTGATCGGCTGGTTTTCTCGGGGATCTCCCGTTTCCACCGCCTTTGCATTCCGGTGCTGCTCCATACTCACCTCTCTTCATCCACATTGGCTCTCAAGACATCGATGTTAAGAGCCGCCCAAATCTCCTCACTCACTCACCCCTTTCATCCTCTCTTTCCGCGACAGGGGACTGACCTCGACGTCATTTCTTCGTCCACTGACGTAATACGCAGGTCAGTGTTGTAACTCAAACCGGGTTACCTGGTTCAATGTTGGCATTGCGGCCCAGGCGATAAGAATTCGGATGATGTTTGTGAGGGCGAACATTTGTTACGTAGCTGGAACTTCTTTTAATTATCAAATTTAAGTAATAAACTTTTTCAAAATTATCGAACAAAAAAATTTTTGTTAAATTATTTTTAACACTTTTATTCTGGATACGAATAATAGTAATAGCTTATCAACAGCATTTCAGCGAATGTTATTTAACTGGCTGCCATTACTGATTCAGACTTAGAATTTAACTGTTGTGCAATGATGTGTAAATAATACTGGGGTAATTGCACAAAAAGAATGTAGTCAACGGTTTAAAATAAATGGGGAAAATAAAACCAGAGCAGTTATAAAAATACATGTTAATAATCCTGTATAATAGAAAAAGTTAGCACATATGAAGCAAGTATATTGTTTTCTGTGATGAAACAGCAGTGGCGTATCGAGAACTGAAATCCGTTCCCGTCTTAAGGCAAACATATTCCCTTGATCGTTGTTATGTTCAGGAAGTCACTCGCTGAAAGCTGTCAGGGAATAAGAGAGATCTGCTGACTATAGGGCAAAAGAGACACGCCAAATTACCAGTTACTTACAAAGTTCAGATCATCTGTGACTCGTGTTGAGCGTAGCGTGCACAACTAAGATACAAGAAAATTATTTAAAACCTTGCGCAGACAGGTTTTGAGTTGAAAATATTCAGTACGCATTTCTGAATTTTTTGCTGGAGCACTCAAGTTACAGACAATTAAATGTTAACACAATGTATAGTACAAATAGCGAGTGAGTGCAGAGGTTTGGGCGGCTCTTAACAGCGAGGTCTTGAGAGCCGACGACGGCGAAGTGAGTTGAGTATGGAGCAACGCCGGAATGAAGAGGCGGGAGAAACGGGAGATCCCCGAAGAAACCCGCCGACCAGCAGCATCGTCCGGCACGATTCCCTTTTGTGAAAATCCTGAGTGAACCGGCCGGGATTTTAGCCCGGTTCGCCTTTGTGCGAGGCGAGCAATCTAACCGCTCATCCACTGTGGCCCCTATAGTGATAATAATAATCATTCATGGGAAATAGCACCACAACGATCTGTTGAACTTCAGATCTATATTTTTTGTATTTGAGACGAGTTTATCATGGAAAGTTGTTGGTAATAGCGAGGATTAGATAGTGTTGTTCATCTAAACAACTATAGCACTGTAAGTGATAACGTTCCACATTCAGTCCGCCATGTCCTGTTCATAAACAACCACGCCATGTAGATTATTTAAATCACACCTTAAAAAATTCATCCCTTTTTTTGACGTGATTTTTTCCTAAATACGTCATGTATCACAAGCGTTTTATACTTGTGTTAACAAAAAGGGATCTTATTTTTGAATAAACTAAATGTTTACTTATATTTCATCTATAAATTATAATACTTAATTTATATTTAATAACAATAAAACAGGGAGAAAAGAGGAGTGTGGGTAATATCTACAGTACAGGATATTCCTCTGCCTCATGCAAAACAAAGCTTAACCAAGTCTATAAAATTACACCATAGGGACAACGCACCGCATTCATGCGTGCTCTCTTTAATAATATTTTGCCATGATACAGTGATCACTTTTGAAATCAAAGTGTGGAACGAGTTTGACTATCGCGTAGATGTAGTTCGTGCCGCTCGTGGTGGTCGCATTGAACATTTATGAAGATATGGTAAATACACTTCACAGTTCCACGGTTCATTTGATTGGCAAACTAAGGTTGTAGGTTGTTTGGTTATGATATTATTTACCTTCAAATGTAAGGTATTCTTTTATACTCACGCTGTATTTTGAATGCAAAGAGCCGGTAGTTCGTCGCACACCTGAACTTATTTTTCTCCTTTGTAGTCTCCACGTATTAGACTTTTCCAGTTTCGTATACAGCTCATTAACTCATCTGCTGAAGCAGGATGATTATTGTTAAGTGCGTTTTCATATTAAACACAAAACCTTGCTCGCAATGCAAAACGAAACTCTCGTATTTGTTTATATACCACGGTTTTAACTTTTAACTTAGCGAATGGAAACACACCTTAACAGCTTCGCCCGCTAGATCGTCGAATAAGTAGAAAAGATATTGTTATCATAAATTAGAAATAAATGTTCCAGAACGTCCTGTTTTCTGAACTGGCCCATTTTCAAGTAAAACGCTTGTATGAATACTTTTTTTTAAATGTAGTCTCCCTGCATTGCACTAGGTGAATACTAAAGAAATATTGCTTTTATTATGAGATCATCAGTAAATTGACAGTTAAGTTGTAACGTCGCATGGTTAAGTACAGAAGGGCTAAAGGCTAAAGTAAGTCGTGACTGTAGAGTACTCATGATAATTGGAATGGCCAACTCGGTTTTACCAAATTACTATTTCGTTTCACATCATCACCGACTACACATCAGCATGTCACACGTGAGTGAGATCGTTCGTTGAAGTATGTCCTCGGTAATGGTTCATGGATAGAGTTGTGTAACATCACAGCAGTCGACAGAAGAGCGTCATTCCTCTCGTAGTCGCCGGGTGTCGTCACGTGCAGTCCGAGTCGTCTGCACGTTCCTTCCTTGAAATAAGCCGCATTCCAGTAGCACGCCAGCACAAGCACTTCTACCTCGACGTAGCAGCTGGAACTGCCCTCCAGGTTAACCCTAGTTTCAAGTTTGCTGTCTGAAGTTGCACGGATTGTAAACGTATTCACTGTTGCCAATTATATCTCCCACGTGGACTGTTAACATATGACATGAAATCACTGCTCATCCCATGATTTCAGAGTTTGAATGAAAGTTTATCAATATGCTGTGAAAATTATATCAAATTACCTTGCTTGGCCAGTCAAAGCCTGTGAAATTTAAATAAAAGATAAAAGTGATCTCCGGTAGGAATTATTCACCTCTATTCATCTGCGTCGTTTTAAGAGACTTACAATTTTTTGGTACCCATCGCCATACAGCACGGAAAAAAGATATTTCCTTTGCACTTTAGTTTCAGCAAATTTTTCTTGCAACTGTTTCAGGAATTATTTGAAATGTTATGTTTACATTCTGTTAAAGCCAACTGTTTGTTGTATAAAATGTATACTTTTTAAAATAAGTATAACTTGATTCGAAAACTGAACATCAACAATAAATAAAATTATTTAAAAAAAGGAAATTATTAAACACTACAAACCTTCGTAGAATGGTTGTAAATTTAGTTTATAGAGCCAGATCAGAGTTTAAATAGCGATAAGAGCCTTAAAATTCCAACATTATAATAACTGTGCAGTATAACCATTTGATTGGCGTCATTAACGTAACTGTATTTTGTTTAACTTGTTATGTACCCTAAAATGTAGTAACTATTTCAACATTTAACTTGGAATGAGCTTTGAGAAACTTTCTATCATTTTGTAGAGTTGGGCTGTGTACTTTTGTATTTTCAGAATTAATAGAATTTTTGGCCGGGATAAGACAAGCTGGTTTAAGTTTAACCCTGCCATTTTTTTTACAGGGAATATTAAATTTTTTTGGTCGAAGGATCAGAACGGAGTGAAAGTCAAACAGAAGGTGACTTTGCAGCCTGAAACGTGACACCGGAGTCTTGCAAGCTGGATGCGCGCCATTCATTGCGCGATCTGTTGTACGACGCAATGCCGGCGGCTTTGCGCGATACCCTCTGGGGAGATAGACCGAGTTCGAAGCAGCGTTACCCGGATATCCGCAGAGGGAGGGACCTTCAACTCTGGCGCCGGGGCTTACTGGGTCGACTTTGATGATGGATATTCAAATGGAGAACACCCAGTTCTGAACATGCGAAGGTCGTTTCACGACAATTGAAAAGTGCGCGATTCAAACGGAAGTATGAATTACACCTCTCGCTCTTCAGCGAGGTATTCTGAGCACTGAACTTCTCTGGTTTGGTATTCCCAACTGACAAGCTTTCAAGGTGTCACGCGGGCTGTTAGGAGGTTTTTGGACTTTTTCTTTGCAGCTAACACATTTTCAAAACTTTCGCAACAAAAAAAAAAAAAGACTATAAGGGTCTTTTGGTAAAAGCCGGTGCATTGTTAAAAAACTCCGTTCATTCCCGACAATTATAACGGAAACATACTGTTGACATACAAAACTACATTCTGTGGTGTTATAAATCGTAACTGGGTTCCTTACATACAAAATACGGAACCTCTCCATATTTCCAGTATTGACACTAACAGCATGGCATTCTCTAACAATGCTCCTTTGTTATTATATACGAGTCCATATTTTAGTGCATTACCCTTTAATTTAATAAACGATTATTTTTACTAAAATAAAATATTTAAGAAGTATTTTTATTGCTCTAATGAATTCTTTACATATTTTATATATGTTTCTGAGGAGGACAAATGTCAGCCGTGTTGCTCTAAAGCTTATTCTATTTGTTTCTTTTGTTGTTTAGACTGCTCCACCTTGCTCACCGAGCGAGGTGGTACAGTGGTAAACCTTAGGGACTAGCATTCAGGAGGACCTGGGTTCGAATACCGGCCCAGCCATCCTGACTTCTGTTGTCCGTGGTTCCCCGAAATCCCTCCAGACGAATGCTGGGATGGCTACTTGCTGCAGCCATTACCGATTCCTCCGCTGTCCCGCGCTTCTCTGAGCAGCTTGCTCCGTCTCTAATGACCTCGCTGTCTACGAGACTTTAAGCCCTGCTTTCATCTCGCAACCCGGACAGTGAAATAGGAACGTTCTCACTAACTACGTTGTCGGACATATTTTGACCTAGCGCACGCAGCCGCAAGCTCACAGGACGTGCTGCCTCCCTTGTGATACTTCGTTACACACTGTGTCAACAGGAAGCCTGTGGTCGGCTGGTTCGGCCAAGGACTCTTTTGTGCGGTTCGCCAGTTTATGGTCACCGCTCCAAAATTGCTTCCACCTGTATCGGTCCTCGTGGACAAACAGGAAGCCATAGAGCACGAAAAAAAAAAAAAAATTGAAGACGATGGATATTTCTTGACTGGAAGTTTCTGCAGAACGTAAATCGCTATGCGGTAGAACGGCATTCATAAGAACATTTTAACACTGTAGATTTAAGACCGTAAGATTGGGTGTCCTGGCATAAACTGTTTCTCTTTAACACAAGATACTTCCCTCAGTGTATAAGAAGAATCGAAATATCACAATGGTGAAAACAGTATCGATAGAGGAACGATGAACTCCTACGTGAATCTGTACATTCTGTACATTTCGTACTCTTAGCAGGCTTGCATAATATTGTATATAAAGTGATTTGAGACGAGCAAATAAATAATGCAATTTCACGGAGATATGATTGGCAATGACAGAAAGAGCATTTTAATCACAGCATTAACCTAATGCAACTCGCATAAGTAGGATATCATTACTGTTTAAAATTTTGCAAATTCAAAATCATAAATTTTTGGTAAATTAAATTTTTGAAATTGTGCTTAATCTACAACGTGTATGATTTTCACAAATGTTGTTATGAATCCAACGGAAACAGCAAATCGCTTTATTATAAACATATGTGTGTAGCTTTGTTAACAATAACATAAATTACAACTTTTTTTAAAGTAAAAGCGGATAAGTAGGAATTCATTGTAAACGCTGCGTCCTAAGGCAGGAGCATCTCCTGTCTGGCTACAGGTTTCAAGCTCGGAACCACGAAGACCCCTCGATGGAGCGGCGATTGAATGCAAATGTTAGGAGATACAGGAGTACCCAAAGAAAACCCACAGAACAGCGGCAACGTCCGTCACGTTACACGATGCCGGAGTTACCCTGGCGGAGGATCTGCGCACTAGACACGCGGCGACCGCAGTACGAGTAAGATACGCATCAGCATTAGTGCTAAGCCGCCTTAATTGCACTGTCAAGACTTTGTATTTACACCAGCGTGTCCTGCTGAACGTCCAGAAGGCACCGGGGTAACTAGAGACGGGGCAGTTGGCGCGGACAACCACGAGAGCAGAGTGAAGCGGCCGTCGCCCGTACAGAACAACCCTCATGGCGGCGTGGAGGTGGTTTCGGATGACCACGGAGATCCGAAGTCAGGACGACCGGACCGCGACTCGAACCCCGCTTCCCTACGAACGCGACGCAAGTGTTGGCCTCGCGCAAACCCGCTTGGTATAATCTGTTCGCGGTGACTTCACACTTTGTTAACGAGACCTTAGGAAAATCACCCCAGGCATGTAGTGTTTGGTTGTTTCTTAAATATGCCGTTTATTACTAGAGTTTTTATAAATCTGTTAACGTTATTTATATTTTTGATTACATTAGGCTTTTACTTATTTTTGTATTCATTTCATGATTTCGTTTGTGATAATATTAATAAAAAGAGAGAGAAAATAGGCATGCTGTTAATGCCTATAGTAAGAAACAGTTCTCATACATATATAAATATTATAAAACTCAACGTCTCTCTGCCTGTCTGTCTGTCTGTTAGTGCGCTTATCACCTGAGAACCACCTCTCCGATTTAGATGTTTATTTTAAATTAATAGCCGTGTTCTCTGACCAGGTTTTAGTATATATTTTGTTATGTGAAGTAACACAAGGAACAAGCAGTAACAATAGTGAATCAAGTCGGAAAAAAGTTTCCCGTCAGCGCGTTCTCTGTCTAAACCGTTAAAGATGGAACAATATCATGTAGTAAAGAATTGCGTGGAATAAAAAGACCTAAAAAAAAACTCCGCAGTAGCATATACCTAACTATAACTTAACAATAATTCTGTAGGCCACGCGAACGGAGCCGCGGGCGCAGCTAGCACAAAATATTATTAAACTTAGTGCACACGCATACGGTGCGTTGTCCAGTTCGTATAATTTTCTAGACTCGGTTAAGCCTTGTTTGCATGAGACGGATGAATAGCCTGAAAATATAACTTCAACATGGCTCCAGTAAAGTTGGAACTAGCCATGAATTGACTATATAACCCTTTCAGACCCACTTTAATTTACTTGTTTCAGGTGTTGCAAACAAACAATCTTATGATGCGCACTGTACTTAAGTTGACACAACATTAATTTGCTTGAGACAGCCAATGAGCCGTAGGCTATATGTTCGACTACAGTTATATGAACCAATTATGACCTAGACCAGTAAGACGGTTTGCGAATCATTTACCCACAGGTAAGATCATTGGTCATTGAGATTCGCAGTGTGCAGTACAGACCAGAGATTACTCACACGTTCGTAAAGTACACAGCTGTGTACACCGGGTCTGAATGGGTTACGTTGATCGCCGTTAAGCAAGTACAGGTAGACCCTGCTCAGGATCCACTTGCCGTCTCGTTTTGCGTCATTCTGCAGTGTGTAACATTAACATTGCCACGGACTTTCTCACATTATTATTCGTCGATCGAAGGTAACAGTGCAATATTTAAAAACGTAAATATAAAAACAAAAAAAAAAAGGCCAATGATCACTTTTCCGCCCAAAAACAAAGCCAAAATAAAATATGTCCAGCGTGCACAAATGTTAAAAGTAACGCTCCTAACCACGACGTCAAATGGAGCGGCGGTGGAGCAGCGGCTAGAGCACTCACCTCCCGCCAAGGTGAGCCGAGGTTCTATTCCCGGAGGGGTCACTCCCGGATTTCCGTCCGCGGGAATCGTGCCGGACTAAGCCGCTGGTAGGCGGGTTTACTCAGGGATCTCCCGCTTCCCCAGCTCTTGCATTCCGGCGCTAATCCATACCCACCTCGCTTCACCCTCATCGGCCCTCAAGACCTCGCTGTTAAGAGCCGTCCAAATCTCTTCACTCAGTTCGCTCACTTTATCATCACACTGTTTGGATTAAACTTTGACACACCCCTCCCCGCCATCCCGCTATTATGACAGGTTCGGTTGTTTCCTTAATAAATCGTGCATCGCATACGTTATATACTTTCTTACCTTTCAAGTACGTTACTTTTCACTAAATGAATTTTTCATGTTTGATTTGTTTTTATATTATAGTACTAATTTTGTAGTCAAAATTAATTAAACTGACAGAAGAGTGGCAGGTTGATGGTGGCTTGTAAGAAATGGTACTTATTAAAAATATTATTAAAAAAAGCTTCAACAAGCTAAGTAAACGTTTCTCATTGACATAATTTATGTTTTCAGGTAACACTGTTGGGAAAACAGCTCAAGTTGTTGAGTATAAAAACTTTTATTTTGGATTGTCTGCCGGTGCGTTGTTTTGTCCTAGATATTTTTCCAGGCCTGTTAAAGTTTTGTTTCCATGTCGTGGAAGAATACGTAGAGGGTATAGCGAAAGTAGAACTTTAGCAGGGCTTCATGAAGTTGCAAGTAATCACGAATGGACCATCGTGAGTCGGCTGTTTGCTGTCATTTTCTTGTCCACTGTATTCAGTGACGTCTCAGAGAAAAGTTATCTGGCGAACCACCTTGGTGGATGCTTTGTTTCGTTCCGCTAGTTTGTAAACACGCCTGTTCCAAAGATTAGCAAAAACCAGGAGTGTGTTGACTTTCGTGTGCGGGATGCAAAGCGGCAAACACGTGCAGTTTACTGTTTCGTTTCTGCACGGCTGCAGAGATAGTGAAAGGAGCGATTGGCCTCGCGAGGGAGCTCGAGTACTTCTTCCTTACGACGAGTGCTGCTCTTAACAGCTGTTGCTTTTAAGGTTTATAAATTAAATAATACCTATATATTAGGAGATCCCGAACCTTTACAGGTACGGTGATGATACTTGGCAAATATACAAAATGAGAAGGGTAAATTATTATATTAATAAATTTTGCGCAGTAGCACTTTAGTTCACGTGATCCAAGAATTTAAGTGTGTAAATTAGAAACATTTACAGTAACACAGTTAGGAATTATTATGAAAAATTGGTTGACAATACATTTTATTAAAAATTGAGCAGAGTTCACTTAATGAAAGCATGCATGCTTGTAATTGGAGAATTTATGCAGGTACATCGGTTCTACAGCAAACACCCAATAGTCCTGGGAACCATTCATATGCAGGTCAATTCTGTTAAAAAATTAATGAAACAACTTCACACAGCTACCACGACATAACTGATTATGACAGAAGATCATGCAAGGTACGTGGGTCAAGAAAATCTCTGGAAATTTTTCTCACATTATAAGGATTCAACATGGGAACCCCATATCACGCGGCGTTCATACAAATGTTATTAAACCTTTTTTCCATACACAAGACAGCATGTCGTCATCCATGGATGATGTTGGTGCAAGCAGTCTGTGGTAATCCTCATCAAACTGCGGGATTAACCACTGTTGTAGTTTTTAGTAACGATCTGAACCTACGTTTTGAAAGGCACGTCTATCTAAATCTTAGCTCACACGACGTTGTCAAGTATGGGAGAACACACACACACAATGGACAGTAGAGGAGCTCTTCCGCAACAGGAAATGTAACACTGCTTCCCAACTCCAACAGTTTATACGATTCCTTCCTTCTCCCAAGAGTTCAATATTATTATAATGAAGCCTACGGCTTTATAAAATTTAAGAAAAATTTCCATTTGGAGAATAATTTCCTTTTCTGTTTGCGTCTCTGAAATGTGGTTTTGTAAGTGAAATTGACTCAACCACTTGTTGCTTCTATGAAAACTCTTTCGTGGGATATTTTAAAGTATTAAACAAACTCGCAGAACACCTTTGTCTTCAATATACTACCATAAAATTTAACGGTCACCACTGGAAGTCTCATATAGGCGAGTTGCCGACAAAAAGACTGCACGCCAGTTCAGTGCATTGCGCGTAGAGGCGATGATGCATGTGACGAGCGTGCCTGGGTGACCCTCAACGTTCCCGTCCTTCTAGTACTTGGATACGTATGCAAAACTGGTCCTACTGAACTCCGCCTTAAAAGTGCCCACCCATCTGGAATCATTTTTCACGTTTGGAGCTCAGAATTAATGAACAAATGACAAAACTGGCGCGCTCAAAATACTGCCTGACGCGCAAGCCTCACGTGCTGCGTAGGGTCTGTGACACTTTTCAAAGGCTGATTTCAAAAGCGCTCAGAGAACCGTGAACAGCTTGTAGTTGCACATTACAAAAATTTTATTTCTCAACCGTGCACAGTGCCAGAATAGCGGAACAGGAAATGCTGATGTTTCCCGCTGGCGAAACCGCGTACGTAAGTCGTCACACGCCAGCGTCATGATAGGTCGGTCAACTTGTAGACAACCGCACTCATCGCACGCCATTTCCGGTCAGCAAGTGAGCGCCGATATCACGAGTTCCGGGCCAGCAGTGCAGCTATCTTAAAGCTGGTTATATACATAAAAAACTCATATTCGTACGAAATACTGTTCAACTTTTAGATCATGCTTACGTAAACTTTTACTAGACACTTTGCTTATAGAAATTTTCAGCCTTTGAGAAGCCGATACAGAAATAAAAAATAAACATTATATGAAACGCTTATTTTACACATCGTGAAAAAAAATTTTTAGTTTATCGTATGTCTGTCGAACTGTTTTTTTATGGCGTAAGTTTGAGCAAAAATTTTGCGGCGCAAGATGCTATAGGAATGTGTGTAGTATCAAAGCACATCTTCAGGAAAAAGTACATGTAATAGAATTCTTTGGTACTAGTTGTTTTTGAAATACCATGAAAGCTTTCGTGTTGGCGGTAGGTAACACGAAAGAATTGGCCACGAATAAATATGGCCCATGGCGTTTTGAGATGGCAAATAAAAATTTGGCGAATCCATTGAATAAAGAGAAAAACGTCTCTGAGGTTTCAACGCTTACGTTGTTTTTGTAGCCAGGTCACAGTTTATTTCGCACGTCCCGAAGGACTGTAAGCAAGCCGAGAAGTGGCCAAAAGGTGAAAGTAAAAAATAACGAGCAAACCAAACGAGAATAATAACGTATGGAGAGTTTCGCGAGAGCGTGTGATCTGACAACTGCAAATTGCGTATCGGCGTTCGGCTTCTTTCAAAATGTGTCACTTTGATTACTAATTTTTAGTTTTGATCGGAACGGCGTTAAATGCTGCCCTTCTGGAGGTAACGTGCGAAATATATTTTTTAAATCTGCCTGGTAGTACTGACGTGTTTTTGAACATAGTGTTTTGCAGTCAAGCGAAGCGATTTATCAACTATTACACAAGTGCGATTAAATTATTTTACATTAAAAACAAATCCCCGAATCTAATTCGATGTGTCTGAGAATTATGTGCGTTTTCTTTTGGGAGGGGCCGTGGGGGCGCAGCGGCTAGAGCACTCGCCTCCCACCAAGGCGAACCGTGTTCGATCCCCGGCGGGGGCGCTCCCAGATTCTCTCACGTGGGAATCTTGCCGGACGATGCCGCTGGTCTACGGATTTTCTCGGGGATATCCCGCTTTCTCCGGACTTGACTCCGGTGCTGCTCCATTCTCACCTCGTTCCTCTCTCATCGGCTCTCAACACCTCGTTGTTAAGAGCAGCCCAAACCACCCCACGTTCGACATTTTACCTTTTACTTTCGGCAAAGCTGGTCTGCTTATAAGTAAATAAATTATGTTTTAAAACAACCATTATAAACTTTTCTTTGAAAATGCGCCATATTGAAGCCTCGGAGTCATTTGAAATTAAAAAAGTCAACCTTAAGATTGTTTAGTTCGTGTATTTGAACAATTGCTTGGAATGGGTTTTGCCGTTGATCAAAAGTGAACAATGCGGCACCTATGAACATAGCCACGGCGACGCAAATTAGTAATGAGAGCAAAATTTTTTTTTTCGAAGGAAAACACTAATCAAAGATTTTAACGGATCGCGTGTAAAGGGTGTTCATGGTAAACTGAGCAGCTTTGAAAGCCCTGCTTATGATGTACTTGTATGCACACTGTGTCTTCCTCCGACAAATGTAAAATTAACACTGGCATGGGTCTGACCACTATGGATCAGTCAAACAAAAATGTAGTATTATAAGAGAAGAAAATATTTAAAAAAAAATGGTTAACTATCAATCTTACATGCAATAAAAACAGAGAGCACGAGATATTTTATTTTCATAAGTGTTTACCCAGCACTTTAAATTCAAAGGTAATACATGGAAATAATTCCCGTCAGTAGTTGCCAACTTTACTGGGCACATGGCAGTCAGTGCGCCTGTTAAAATGCGTGCAGGAAGAGGTAGTGATATTTTTCAAAGGTTGATTTCAAAAGCGCTGGATTCACTGTGAACAAAATACACGTTTCACGTGTTAACCTCTGAACTCACTCAGCTTGGCATTTCTTGCCACGAAATTTAAACGCGAAAGAAAAATTACACGTTATTTATACACTCAGTAGTGAAATATTTTGGTGTCACTGATTCGAGATTTGTTGTATGATGTTCTGGGAACGGCGTCACAGAGCGGGAGCACCCGCAGGAAACCCCACCACTCCATGACAGTGACCTTCAACTCCCCTCACTTCCATTCCACTCATTTAAGCAAAATGAGACTTATAAAAAAGTTTCAAGCAGCAGAGTTTTAATAGCAGAGCACAAACAAATAACGCAGTAGCAATAAATTGCGACAATTCAATTTTCCCCTGATATGAATTATAATACAAGTTAATTAACCCCCGAAATTATAAGAAATTATTCAACAACTGTTAGTTTTTTTTTCCATTATCTCCGGGGTTATTTTTTATATTTTTTTTCCCTCAAAAACGGCTTATATCAAAACTACAAGCATTATAAAAAATACAAATAGCGAAACAGACTTTAAAATACCTTACAAAGGTAATGTTTGTTATGAAAATTTTATGAAGTTACATTTAATTATGGGCTCCCATAGCAATACATACTTTACCCAAATATATTGTAACATTGGAAAATTACAGAATATAAAAAAAAATGTTTTAAATTTTTTCTTTAACATATACTATAAAATGCCCTGATCAAACATGGCAGGATATGCCTTCTGCCAACTTATAATACTCTCATCGTGAGGTTCCTATCCATTCTCTCTCCCAAGACGTAAGAAAACCCATTTTATATTCGGGAAACGCGGTGACCAGGATATTGAGGAACATCCCAGAAAGTTTCGTTGTGGTTCGAGTCCAGTAACATTAAATTCTTGGTAACGTCGAAGGTAGCGTCAGACGGTTGCTAGACGCCATCCATACACTTTGGATGGTGCGGTGGGAATGTTTTGGGTGGGGGTAGGGGGCGGTGTTTGAGAAGGTGGGGGCACCCTCAAGCCTTCACTCCGACAGTCTGCGTAGGCCTGCCAAGCTACGCAGTCGCGACGACTTGCGTCTAACGGGACACTCAGCTCCCTCGTCGATCTATTCCCCTGTTGAGACGTACAATTTTCTGCGCTGATATCAATAAAGGATATACGGTGTTCCCGCACCGTCACAATGGAAATTGGATTTTGTTGCTGTGATTTCAAATCGAGATAATTTGAAAAATGAGCATGTGCCTGTGAACACACTAACAAAACCGAAATTGAAACTCCTAATTTTAGGTTTAGCAATCGATAGAGCCAAAATGATGTCAGATGCGGCAACAATTCACCATCGTCTCTCTCTCTCTCTCTCTTTCTCTCTCTCTCCCCCTCACTCTATCTCAGCTCTCACAGACAGCGTGACCGAGAAAGTTTGGAATGGGATGGGTAAAAAAAAACGTTTATTATTCTCTGGTTGGGAACAAAACGAGATCCCTTATGGGGGAGTTTGCAATAGGGGAAATTTCCATCGCCGCAAAGAGGTAGCTTTTAATGTAGAGGAAAAATGAGATAATATTTTTATTTGTGCGTGAAAGTTTGTGATTGGCCCGAATTATGTTATACACTTACTCCAGCCGAAATATTAAGTACTAACTTTATATTGTTGCTATTATTCACACCCTCCAATCGTGTGTACGAGAGTAATAAGTAAAAATGCAAATGTGATTTACATTGACCGTTCATAAACAAGATTGTTTTAGTGAAGGAAATTACGAATGTGGGAATGAAATAAATTTAGCTGTCAAGAAAAGAAATGTTTTTCATTCAGATGTAATAATTTTATTGAATTAATTATGTAAGCCAAGATTTTGCTAAATAGAGTTCACGACAGAATATTAAACGACATTTGGACGTATTTGGTTAAACTTTCACTGTAGTGCATATTCAACGACAGTTCTACTTGGCAACAGAAACTTTATTTACCGAACTATCTACCTATGAGCTTCCCAACCTGAGTAGAATAGTAAACCTTAAAGACCATTCTTGCATACTTCCAGCTTTTGTAAAGACCTACTAAAGTTTTACTTTCAGGCCATTCCTCCGCATCATACAAAGAAATAGGCTTAAATAAGTCTAGAAAATTACACCAAAGCGACAACTCACCGTATTCGTGCGCACTTACTTTCATAATATTTTGAATGAGAACTATTTCTTACCAGGCATTACCAACACACCTATTTTCTGTCTCTACATACTAATATTTATGGTAAACGAAATATTATAACTTACAGATATACTAGAAGTAATAGTTCAGTGTAACGGAAAATAAGATGATTTTATGTTAACAGATATATAAAACGCTTGTGACACAGGACATATTCAGGAGACAAGCACACGAGCCATACACGGGGTGATTTTTCGAAGGTTCTATTCAAAAAGCGTGAAGATACTGCGAATAGACTGTAGTAAAACTCTGATCACTTTCATTTAAGAGGCTGTGTCACCTCTTACACAGAAATCATTCATTTTAGTGTCATAACAGAATGTCAGGGTCATTACTGAAAAGTTTTCGGTGCAGAAGTATTACATTTCATGGTTGTGTGCACATTTTTGCACCTTATTGTTTATAGATGTTCCCTGATTGTCACTAAAAGGTGAGAATGGATTAGTAAACAAAATGTTGTGTTGAGTTATTTGTTGCAGAAGTAAACGTTAGTAGTTCATATATGTCCGTATTGACGGATAAGGTATTTAGCCAAGCTTCCATTGTCGCAGTCTTCAATAAATCCTCCTAATTTTGAATCAGGTTGAAATAAATAAAGTATTCAATATGGCAGGTGAGGCGGGGTCTTAGAGCCGTCGCTACAAGACGGCGCGAGGATCCGTGACAGTAGACGTAGTAATGTTTCTCTCCTTCTTCGTTACCGCCACCTCGGCGGTCCACCGCCAAACGCACGACACAACGGTGGGAAGGCGGTGTTTCCCCTCGATCTCTGCGCTGTCCCGCCGTGCTGTAGCGGTGTTTCCCCTCGATCTCTGCGCCGACCTACCGCGCTGGAACTGTGCTTCCCCTCACGGGCACTCATTACCCCCACCACTGCTGCATCCTCGCAGACAAACCTGGCTCAGGCCGGCGTGCGTTCCAAAACGTTACTCAACCGCGGCTGAGCGGCCAGACTGCTCGCATCCCAGCAAGGCTAACCGGGTTGTATGTCCCGGCCAAGTCGCACCGGATCGTGCTGGACGATGCCGCTGGTCGGCGGACTTTCTCGGGGATATTCCGTTTCCCCCCTCACCCTTGCATTCCGGCGCTGCTCCACATCCGCCCAAATCTCTCTACTCAACTCTTTTGGCTGTCCCAAAAAAAAAAAAACATTGAGTAAATGCTTTACTCGTTTATGACAGTGTCCCGAAACTGCAGAGTAATTACTCTGAGCATCTCGCCAGAGTAAAACACTTACACGTACATACACGAGTAATGAAGGGTGAACTGAAAATGGCGGGAAGTTTTTTAGAACTAAATAAAACTGAAAGGAAATGTAGACATTCTGGTTACAGACACACAATGGGAAAATTACAAATGACGAGCGAAAAAAATTAGTATTTTTATTTAAAATTATACCTAGATATTTGTTGCGTTTTTATACATAATGTTAACGATGAACTTATGGCAAGGAAGGATGCTTATGTATACTTGTATAACTATTTTTTTTTGGAAAAGAAAGAATTTTAAGAAAGTGATAAGTATCTTTTGGAATTGACATTGGTTGCTTAATCAGTACATATTTGTAAACACAGAATGGTATTTACATCATGCTTGTTCCAAAACTACGTTTACTCTTGCTTTTCTCAGCTGTTACTCTCTGTTTCTTTATTCCACTCTCAGAGTAACGTTTTGGAAGGCCGCGCCGCCCTGGTTGGCGCTTCCCGTGCACGCTGCAACGATGTAGCCGAACACCAGGGACATGGCGTGAACCTTGAAAGTGGAGAGAAGTGGAGAGGTTTGGGCGGCTCTTAACAGCGAGGTCTTGACAGCCGACGAGGGTGAAGCGAGGTGGGCATGGAGCAGCGCTGGAATGCAAAGGCGGGGTAAACGGGAGATCCCCGAGAAAACCCGCCGGCCAGCGGAATCGTCCGGCACGATTCCCACATGCGAGAATCCGGCAGGAACCTCACCGAGAATCGAACCCGGTTCGCCGAGGTGGGAGACGAGTAGTCTGACCAGTGCTCCACCGCGGCCCCACCTTGAAAGTTCAAAAGGTAGTACACGCATGTGAAAAATTACAGTATCTAGTATTACATTTTAGTACATCACCGAAAATTTGTTTGGCAGCAATTTTAGAATTACAATAACTTGTATTGGTAGTAAATAACTTAACTTTTCTATTTTAAAAATGTTTCATATTCTACAGATTTGGAACATAACGCTAAATAGTTATTAAATGTTTATCTAGTACTCAATATCTTAGGAGTTTCTATGGTTAATTACGTTAAAAATTTTCAAAGTGGAAATATAAATAATTTCTAAATGTTAAAAATTATTTTTAAAACTTGAATAAAGTGCTGTGACACATAAACAAAGGGCAAAAGCCAAATGCCTACGAGAAAACTTCACGTTGGAAAAATAAGAACATTCAACAGCAGTGCTATGTTTTACCGTACCCTTCGTCTGAACTCATAATACACTGAAGAGTAAAAAAAAAATGGTATAGGCGTGCGTATGCAAATAACAGAGGTATGGAACCAATCAAATTAACGCTATGCGGTCAGCAGTGCCTATATAAGACAACAAGCGTCTCGCAAAGTTGCTATATCGGTTACTGCGGCTCCAATGGCAGGTTATCAAGATTTAAGTGAGTTTGAACGTGTTATTATAGTCGGCGCACGAGAGATGGGACAAAGCATCTCCGAGGTAGCGATAAAATATGGATTTTCGCGTACGACTATTTCACGAGTGTGCCTTGAATATCGGGAATCCGGTAAAACATGAAATCTTCGACATCGCTGCGGCCGGAAAAAGATCGTGAACGAACGGGACAAACGACGACTGACGAGAATCATTAAACGTGACAGACGTGCAACCCTTTCTCAAATTGGCGCAGATTTCAATGCCTCCTGAATACCTTCAGACATTAGTCGAGTCCATGCCACGTCGTCTTGCGGCACTTTTGCGTGCTTGCGGGGGCCCTACACGATATTAGGCAGGTGCACCAGTTTTTTTCTCTTCAGTGTACATCTACTGTTATCTTCACCGGGTACTGTACTTGCTACGTAGAGAGTGTGAAGCACAATTGTGAATATACATACCTCTGTTCGACCAAAATTTAAAAGTTACATTACAAAATAGCATGGACTATTTTTAAAAAAAAGTATTACTTTCTCGTAATATAATGGTTTTGCCACAGTATATCGCACGGACCTGTACATTATCGTATAAATACTATAATTGTAGTAACGTTCACATTCCTGCGCCACTTTCAACGCATTCCGCTCGTGTCAANCATTATCGTATAAATACTATAATTGTAGTAACGTTCACATTCCTGCGCCACTTTCAACGCATTCCGCTCGTGTCAACACGGTGACCGAACGGGTTCTATCCTGCTTTCCATTCAGGCATCCAACAAAAACGTCACACTTGTAACATTTCGCTCATTCAATACTCAAATAAATATATATATATATATATATATATATATATAGGATGTTCTGCAACGAAACCGATTAACTTCACCAGCGTGTTATAGAGGCCATTGGCAACAAAACATGTCATACACATGTATTCTATGAACCCCTGTTTCTGAGTTACAGTGACGGGAATGCAATAAACACAACATGTGTAATTACTGAATATCTTTACTCACATTGAATAATGTCGGAGGTTTCAGACCTGACCGTAAGCAAGTTGCGACACTTTNAATTACTGAATATCTTTACTCACATTGAATAATGTCGGAGGTTTCAGACCTGACCGTAAGCAAGTTGCGACACTTTACACCATGGCGTTCTGCCACTGCATGTCTGCGATTTCATTTCGGAGGAGGATGGTGGCATCAATAATCGCTTGTTTCAACATGTCCCTTGTGTCTAGTTTCCGTACTACGTACACCCTATTCTTCAGGCATCTCCGGAACAAAATGTCCAGTGGGGAGAGGTGTATGCGCGCTGTTATACTTCCTTAAGGGGAGTATGGTTCATGCAGTACATTAAGGGAAGTCGGGGGACATTAATTAAGCAAAACTGATTAATTCAGGAGGATTTTTACTGGTTCAACTTACAATAAATACAGCGTGATGTGGTTGGTTNTGGTTCAACTTACAATAAATACAGCGTGATGTGGTTGGTTGGGTTAGGGATCGAGGTAGGTGTGAAGGACAATCTGTTATGGGAGGACAAGGATATAAGGGGCTCCGGGCTCGCTCTATCACCCTAGCGTAAGACGCCGACTGACACCCCGGCCCTTAGCCACCTTGATTCCTATTGGCTCTCTCTTGTATTCTGGGCGGGGTTACTGCCTTTAGATGTTGATGAAATTGCCGCTACCCAACTGTGCCAGTCAGAACAAGATTACTACGTACTTCTGCAGATTTTCAGTCGTTGCGTTACAGTCCCCGTATTTTGTGAACATGTTTTAATAACAGTGTTTTTTTCCCTTGAAGGTCTGTTATAGACTCAAGAGTCCTCTAGGACCTGTCTTATAAACAGTGACCCAATAAGAAACGTGACCTAAATGTACTCGAATTTTGTATATTGTGTCCTATAAGTGTTTCGCGTAATTTCCTGCTATCAAATTTACGCATGTTATAATTTTCTCTGTACAGCTTTCTTCTTCAGAATTCTGTAATGGATGACAAGTAAGTGTCTGCATTTCCGCTATCTAATTGACGCAGGTCAGAATTTTCTCTGTGCAGCTTTCTTCTTTAGCATTCTGTACCGGAGGACAAGAAAGTGTCTGCATTTGCGTTCCACATATCGTACCGGCGCTTGTCTCATGAGCAGGCGTGGACACGCGTCAGTTTGACCCAAGGCTATCTCGTGCCCTGTTTTGCGGAGAAGGTGTGAATGTATATCTGGGGCAGATAGTGGACCGCGGTTGTGGCAGGATGCAGGGCCTACAGGAAATGGCGCCCCTCCTAGGAACAACTGTGATTTGAAGTACGCTTGGAGTCAAGGTTACTGGACACGATACACTGCTCAGGGACACTTGCTTATTACTTCTAATAGTTGTGATTCATAACCGTAGTTACTTTCATAAGTGATTGTTTACGGACAAGAGGACATGCCCTTCAGTGTACACTTTACAACTACACTTTACCACACTAAGTAAGTGGGGATAAGTGATAAATGATAAAAATTAGGTATTCATATAGGGTGAAAAATATTTTTATTTTTTCGAGTGAAGTGAAAAATACGTTAAAGTGTCCTGTGGTTTCGTGATAAAGTTATATAAACAAGCTTATGAAAGTACATTTTTTTATGTCTGTACATCAACAGAAGTAAGTTTGTTCAGTAATATTTAGATATTTATTCTTCGATACTCTTATAGTTTCCACAGATACGAACTTGTAATACATTTAAAGGACTATATGATTAATGATCTTATGTAAATGTAATCATTATTATTGTAAATTATTCATAAACCAATGTAAGATAAGTACTTTCTTTTAACATCAGGTGTTCACTCTGATTGCATCATAATGTGTAACCTTCAGTCAAATGCGGAGTGTATCTTTATTGTTGTCTTTGCAAGGATGATATATATATAAATATATATATATATTAATGTATTCTGGGATCAAACGGATATTGTTTTTTGCTTAAGTGGCAATCTATACCATGACGATAACTGTGGCTAATGCAGCCTAAATTAAGCATCGTCTGTGTAGCAATATCGGGTTATTATTCAACCTGCAATTTCTTGCAGTCGAAGCCAGGTATGGTATTAATGTTGCACGGACAGCTACGGCCATTTTATTGGTATTATTAATGGTCTTGATTTTACCAAAGAAAAGGTGTCGAAGGTTACAAAATAAACTAACTTGGATTTATATGTTAAAACAAACACATATACCTCACGGCCTACTCAGTAATCTAACCCGGAATCATAGAGTTCCAAAGTGCATGAACGTCTACAGTAACGGAACTCGCCCCGCACGGACAAGTTCACAATGACTAGAGCCTTCGATAAGAGAGATACTGGGTTTGTATTACAAGCAGGCTGCTGATTACCATTAAGCCAAATAAATTAAAACCAGGCCATAATTAATAAGACAAATTAAATAACCTGAATCCAAACTAAACATTAGAAATAAAATTAAAAGGAAAAAGGAAGCCATAAACAAACAACAAACACACCATGCTCACAAAAAAAAAAAAAAAGAGACGGAGATCCTAGCAGCATTGGCACGTCGACAATAAAGAATAAAAACCACTGCAAAGCAAATTATCACGACTAAGAACAGACACAGTAAATACCAAACTGGAATATATTATATCCTGGTCAATTAAACAACGAAGGTTTCAAGTCTGAAATTGCATAATAATGGCATCACTATGTGTGGAGTGGTGTTCATTAGAATTTATGTTTTATAAAGGAAGATGTCTGCAAACTACACAGAATAAATTACTGTAATTTTTTAAGTGTCTGTAAAAATTATATAAATATTTTCCTTGCTCCGAATTTTTATGCCCACATAAATTTTTACCATAACGTTTAATCTTAAACATAACTCTGCTGTAAGTAATGTGCTAACCTAAACCCATTATAAAATACAAGGAATGCTATAAATAGGGACACCGGTTTATCGCGGTAAGATTTACGTTAAGGCTAGACTTCAATAACCTGTACATGCACGACTGCACATTAAATTTGGTAATTGGCCGATCTCTTGGTGAGAAGATATATTTTTTATTTGGCTGGGCCAATAAGAATGTTTATTTAGGTAATGAACGTATATGATTCGCGGGAAAACACTCGAGACGCGTAACTATTGAAATCTTCGTATCGCGACAGCGAATCTGAGCTGAAGTGTCCTTAACTACACCTGGTTACGGAATACCATCTACCATACGATACGATAACATATTATAATTCATTTTCTGCTATTAATGTGCCCTACCACAGTGGCGAGTCACTTAATAGAAAACTAACAATTATGGTTTTAATTAGCACAAAAAAATCCATGCATTGAGGATGGTAGGAAAATACAGGTTGAGTATAAAAGAATACCTCAATTTGAAGGTCTATAATATAAAAACCAAACAACCTACAACCTTGATTGACCAATCAAATGAACCGTGGAACCATGAAGTTGGTTTACCATACATTCATAAATGTTCAATGTGACCACCACGAGCGGACTGAACGACATCTACACGATAATCAAATACGTTCCACGCTCTTGTCAGCATGTCCAATTTTACGGTTTGGCTGGCGTTCGTAATTATCGTGCTTAAGCCGGTATGTAACCAAAAACGCAATAGTAGTAAACTATTAACTAACAGGATTTTTGAATGCCTTCGTTACTGAAATACAAGCAAGAAGTATTCTTAGAGTGGATAATGCTTTGATATCGGGGCAATGGTATGCATACAAACGAAACCTGATTTACCTTTAATACCTCACGCAAACTCATAAATGAAGTAATTCATAAAATAATCAACTACCTGTTTGTTGCGCAAACTTTGTAACTGTCACACCTGTGGGCTAATAAATGTACATTAAAACACAACAGATCCCCAAAAATTAATTTAAAAATTCGTAAAATCGGGTTTCACTGACATAACTGCAAATATGTTAATTTTACTCAAAACGATTAAAAGTTATTCTCATTATTAGACCTACAGTTTTATTGCGATTAACATATCGCTTTCGTGGTCTGTTACTGAGTATGTTTTCTTTTTGCTATTGTGTACCGTTGTGTCGCATGTGAAACTATATTTCGACATTGACCAAATGACTGGTCATAGTACATATGAAATATTAATACCATACATAATGTTTAAGCTCGTTACTATAAAGTACATAAAAGAAAAATAACTTAATTTTAGTGATCATAAAATTTAATTTATTTACTATGTTTTTAATTTTTGTAAGACGTTAAAACGTAGATCTAACTACGCTATTTTTCTGCTAAAATTTCTATCAGAGCTGCAGTCAGTATTTACGTCTGAATGCGGGTAATTAAGGATAGATATAATTTTCAAAGCATGTATTCAGTATGTTTTGAGGAAGTGTCTTTGAACGCATTGATCTGCCAGACCATTCATGAATAAAATTATTATCTAGTATGTATGACAAGATAATAGATTTGTGACGTCTACTTAATCGCAGTTTTGTACACAGTTTGACTCACAATTTACATGCAGCAAGTAAAAAATTAGTACGCAAGTATATTAAGTGAATTAAAATTCCCACGTTCGTGAGTGGAATATGCATGTACAAAAGCGAGATATCGATACAACTCCTAGTTGTCATTACTTCTCCTCAGAATTAATCAAAACATACACAGTACCGAGAAACACTGCTTGGCATGACGTCACAGGAGTTCAGGGATTGTAAACGTTGTTCACGGTAAACTGAGCTCTTTTGAAATCAACCTATGAAAGAATTCACTGCCCCTAACAGTATTTATTTTAACGAATATCGAGAGTCGTGTTCTCAGTTAAGTTGGCAATGAAGTACGAAACGTAGTGCCATATGTTAATGTCGCGTCGTATGGAAAGTGTAACTTTTACATTTGTGGTCACTGAATTTATTTAAAATATCGTCAGTCAGTTTTACGCAGATTGGAGTAAGAACTAGCACATAGTCAACATTTCTACATTATTAAAGATCTCACATATTTCAGAGTTGCACTTGGTTGGCACATGAATAAAGTAAGAGGGTCAGTGGCAATGGTAATTTCACATTTGACGGAAGGATACAACATAGGCAAAGAAGTAGTCTTTCAAAAGTGCTCAGTTAACCGCGACTAGCCTATAGCAACAGCTTGACTTCCAACTCTACCTCCTGGACGCTTAGAGTAAACAATGAAGAACCTTGACACTTAAGCGTCATTTTCCTCCTGAAATTCGCGAAAGGAAATGGCAGAAACTTCCACAGAAATCTGGCGTCGTTCGAAGCTGCGTTCGTTGTCGGAGTTTCCCCGTCAGTATCTGCCCGTGTCGCTGGGATGCTGGAGTGGTGACAAGTATTTTAAACCTGACGTCCGCTTCACTCATCCTTCACGTCACTACGGGGAATTCCGACGTCTTTTGCTTAGTTTTGGTGCTTAGTAAGGTTCAGTAGGGTAGGCAATGTCACAAACATAGTTCTCGTTCCTGGAAGAATATGCATGGCCCTTCAGGAAATTTTAAAATATTTTAAAGTATTACTACATACGGAATTATTATACGAGGGTTATGCTCTTGGAATCTAAAAATTTATTTTGTGCAGTATAAAAACATTAAATTACTTATGACAACAGTCATAACGAACGTCCCTGCAGTACCATTTTGTATGGCACATGTTAAACAGTTTTTATTGTTACGAATTCAGTAAAAGGCCTAAATTAAAAACATAGTGCCGCCACCTAAACTATCCTATTTATATTTTAATTTTTGCTCTTCCCTAGATACGGGTAGAACCGGGTTATAATTTGGAGTTTGAAATTGGCTCCGGAGAGTTATGATAATTTAGGTTACACTTTCACTTATTTCTCAGTTGCAAAATACTTACACATCGCATATCACATCCATAATGGCTGAATATACGAGAAATGAGTCGTAAACATGATATTCGAACTCCGCTATAGTCAGGATGTTCCGTAGTCTTTCGTCTTCAAGCACATATCCATGCTACATACACTGAAGAGCCAAAAAAACTGGTATACCTGCCTAATATCGTGTAGGGCCCCCCGAGCACGCAGAAGTGCCGCAAGACGACATGGCATGGACTCGACTAATGTCTGAAGATATGCAGGAGGCAATTCACACCATGAATCCTGCAGAGGAGTCTAAAAATCCAATCTGCGCCAATTTGAGAAAGGGTTGCACATCTGTCGCGTTTAATGATTCTCGTCAGTCGTCGTTTGTCCCGTTCGTTCACGATATTTTTCCAGCCGCAGCGGTGTCGAAGAAGTGATGTTTTGCCGGATTCCAGATATTCACGATACACTTGTGAAATGGTCGTACGCGAACATCAAAATGTTATCGCAATCTCGGAGATGCAATGTCCCATCTCTCGTGCGCCGACTATAACACCACGTTCAAACTCACTTAAATCTTGATAATCTGGCATTGTAGCAGCAGTAACAGATCTAGCTGCCGACTGCATCGCGTTACTCTGATTGGTTCCAAACCTATGTTATTCACAAACACACGGCTATACCAGTTTTTTTGGCTCGTCAGTGTATATTCCCAAGTTGTCCACGCAACACCTAGGCAATTAACTCATATATTTATTCTCACGCTTTTGACTATTCTGACACTTGCGCTGTTGCATTGCACCGAGTGTTGTACATGGTATTGTTAGGGCCATCCTACTCTAGCGCTAAAAGAGCGGGCGGTGCTTTTGACGCAGGTAAAATAGTTGGCAATGCTGGCGTTGGCATCGCCGGCCAAACTACACGGGGCTGTTTCTACGCCGCGGATCCTATTCATTCGTTTGCTGAAGCAGGCTCTATGGTACTGCCAACTTTAGAACACAGAGTAAACCAAAAATGTTCAATCCGTTATGCTGGCAGCAAAGCGCTTGACGTCACCAGCATGTTATTAATTTTTTTTTAATACCGGCCAAAATTTCCGGGCAAAATTATTGATTGAATTAATTTATCCACATTTATTTCATGTCACTAATGTATATATGATAGGGAAACATGGTATTATACTTTGGACGTTTTAAAATCGATATAAGAGACTAATAAAAGAGAGATATAAATACCGGAACAGCTTGAACTTAGCATCAGTTGATATAGAGCAATGGTTCGCTCAAGATGTCTGACAACTGGAGACGTGACTCCCTTGAGTGAAGAGGAGGCGTTTCACGTCTCATCGAGTGATGAGAAGGTGACGTATAACCTAAACATCGACGAGTGGGTATCTGCTCTCCTGCTGCCGAAGAAGGAAAGCGAATCAGAGGTGGCAGATGGGTCTCCTGCAGAGCCTTCGTCACCACTTGGTCTCAGCCGTGTAACTTGGAGCGAATATACCATCAACCCAGAGCCTAGCCTACCAGAAGTGCTCTATAATGAGCATGTGACCCAAGTGATTGTGGAAGAGGTCCGCGCCTCTAGGGAAGAAGTTGCTGAGGACTCCCGCCAAACGTGTAGGGAGTGGCATCTCAACATCTCCCGTATCCTGACCGAACTTCGAAGTCTGCAAAAGGAAGTTGGCGATCTACCCCCAACCATCAACCAAGACTGAAAACATGTATACATTTTTGTATAAAAAATGAGAATTTATGAAAATCTTTTATTTCATAAAAGTCCTGTCATAAAGTTTTCTTAAATGTCATCAGTTGCAACAGTCCTTTGTAAACAATGGGTAAGATACAGTAACAGAAACACTATGAAAAATGAGAGTAAGAAAAAGGTTGTGTGTGAGGTATAATGGAGGCAACTGAATGAAAAAGTATTCTCAGTTCTTACATACATGTAAAATACATGAGTTTGTCTGGTGATGACCAGAATGAAAGGAGTGTGATAGTTAGGTTAGTTGAAAAGTAAAGTGGATTTCGAGCAAATATGAGAAATAAGTGACTAAATGAAAAAAATATTCAGAGTTTTATACGAGGCGAAATATGTTCAGTCATACACAAGTGTGGAACGAAGGTGACGAATAGTCCTATATGATGGATAGGTTATGTTAGGTTAGGTAGGTAAGCTTAGGTTGAGTGAGATGAAGTTAGGTTACGTGTAGTTATGCAGGTGAAGTTAGGTTAAGTGAAGTTAGTTTTAGTGAAGTTAGGTAATATTAGGTTATGTCAGGTTAGGTTGAGTTAGGTGTTCTTAGTCCTATATGCAGTGGTTAAGTACTACACTTGCTGAAAGATATTCTGTAATACAAGAACAGGAAAAATTTACAAATCCTACACACAATGCAAGTCCAACAAAGATGGTGGGTTGGAGCGAAGTTAACTACGGTGGAATGCATGACCATCAGAAAATACGGATCGAATGATACAGTATGAAAAATAGGAATCCAAGATCGAAGACATCTGGTTGGAATGATAGAGCACGAGAAAACGAAATCAAAGATGTCGGTTTGAGGGGAGTGGAGCACAAGCGACAATATGAGTAATAAGCAGGCGTCTATAGTGGAATGCAAGAGCATGAAAAAAAGCGATTGAATGAAAGAGCATATGTCAGGATGGTGGAAATCAGGAT
This sequence comes from Clitarchus hookeri, assembly GCA_002778355.1. Taxonomy (NCBI): domain Eukaryota; kingdom Metazoa; phylum Arthropoda; class Insecta; order Phasmatodea; family Phasmatidae; genus Clitarchus; species Clitarchus hookeri. The sequence continues at coordinate 108,374 of NQII01004818.1, read as the reverse complement.
GTAATGGATAGGGTATGATGCAAAATTGGCAGCAAGGAGTAAATATGACTAAAGTGGAATGCGAGAGCATGAAAAAATAGGGATGGAATGACAGAGCATGATAAAGTTAAATCCAAGATAATGGCCGGAAACAAGATGGCGGTCGGTTGGAGCCCAAGCCCCATCCAGAATCCTGCACCACAACCTACCAAACCCCTCTACTAATGATATATGTTTCGCCATCGCTACTTGAAAATGTAAATATCTAAATAAAGGAGACTTGCTTTATCATTACTCAATTATAATATTTTACATGTTAACTATTTCTTACTAGTCGTTTCCGACGCAACACTGTTCTAACATGTATTGCATATTCATTATGTAACAAAAAATTTAGTAACATTATGCAAGTAAAAGTTTATTTTATTCAAAATAGGATTACATTAATAATGCCAATAATGTTACTAAATGCATTGCGTTATAGGCCTCTGATTTTTTCAAACACAGAGAGATACGTTAAACCTAGTATGATTTTCCAAAGGATTTAATTGGCTCTTAACCTCGAGGTCTTATGAGTCGATGAGTATGAAGTTATGTGAGTATGAAGAGTTGCCGGAATCCAAGGGCGGGAAAACGAGATATCCATGAGGAAACCCTCCGACCAGCTGCATAGTCCGGCACGATTCCCACATACGAAAATTCAGGGGTGGCCCAGTCGGGAATCGAATCCGGTTCGTCTAAGTAGGAGGCCAGTAAATATAGTCTGTCATACAAGTGTGTGTACTTTTTTATGACAATTTCTCTCAGGACATGGTAACTTCCGAGCTAACCTCCACTCGTTGGGGCTGGTTGACAACCCAATATGCGATGATTGCCTGGTGCCACACACCATGGAGCACGTGTGCGATACGAAGACCTCCGAGAGCTTATGAAAAGGAGGCTCCCTCTCCTCGGATACGACTTTGGCCGACAACAGCGCCAGAGCATCTCTGTCGGAATTCACCAGCAAGGTTATGCGCCGGCTGAATGAGGTTGACCGCATTCCAGCTGAGCGGTTGCCCAATATTTCCATTGCAAGCTGACTAGTCAGCTCGGGGATGGGCAGTGCGAACCAACTTGTTGGTTAATTCTGGGTCCAGCCCTGACGGGGCTTCAGATATAACCTTTCTGAACACTTAATACTTGGGTATACGTAGCCTCTTGGAACCATGATCCTTGTCAAATGATAGGTAATCTTTCGAATCCACGGATAAAGTGCCCGGGGGTTTCTGCCCCGTAAGCCGTCCCTGAGAGAGAAATCCTCGGGAAGACGGCCGGGTTATGTGTGTGGCCGCGTGAGACGAGCACATACATGTAGCTCCGTTGCTCTGTTAGGTTATCAACATGGCTGGAGGTTGGATCGGAAGTTGTTGATGGCAAATTGGCGGCTCTCTTTTCCACAGGTTGTAGACTCATGAAGTGGAATTTCCCGTATGTATAACCGTGTTCCTGCTCAGAGTGGGAGCACGTTCATACCAGAGAAGCCTGATTGCAGTGGCAATCAGGTGGAGGGGCATGTTTTCCTAGATACCCAAGGTAGAAATACCGGACTTGTCCAAGAAATTGGAAAGAAGGCTCTGTAACTTGTCTCCTGTGATACCATTGCGGATCAGGTACAGGAGGAGAGGTTGGTGCGGAGAGCCGGTCATGTTCCGGAAAACCTGTGCAAATGCTTCGGAAACAGGGTATTGAGATACTGAAACAAGTAGATATATTATGGGGCTTCTGGGACAATGGCATCTGGCAGTGGTTGTGTTGTTGGAGAAGTGGCAACTGGCAGTGGACTAATAGTGGCATCTGGCAGTTTACCAGTGGACTGATTTTGACCTTTAATCTTGGCCTCCATTCACCTTGGTACTTTATGCTCTCCATTCCACCTTAGTACCTCTTGCACTGACATTCCATCATATGGCATCTGGCAATGGACCGACGGACTAGTCACCATCCTGCCATCAAGGATTGCATCACATTCAGCATCTTGGCAGCCAGTACACCACCATAGTTTACAAGAATTGCCCGTGTGATAACTGCGGTGTGGTATATGAAAAGAAGTGTATCTTGAATGCTCACAGATGGAATTGTTCTACAAAAATTGACATCATAATTATTTAGGTCGATGAAGAATAAGTTGAGTGAGTAACTATTATTATGTTTTTGCATGTCTGTAAAATGAAGTTGAAGTGTACAGATAACTTCTGTGTTATTCGCTAACTTTTATCTTTACTGATATTAAGCTGTTCGGGAGAAAATATTAAGACAAATCTCAGGTACTTGTACATCGAAGATGTCATTTATTTTAGCATCAATTATGCATTTTTTCTGATGGTCGTACGCAGTGACGTGATACATAAAAATACTTGTAAGCTGTGATTATATAAGAACTTCAAATAAATGTACCTATATTCTTGGTACAGACATTGGCATGAATAAATTGGAATATTAGAATGTAATTTAGAAAAGAAATATGAGAGCTTTGTAGAAGCTAATTTTTTTTCTGTCAATAAGTGTTGTGTAGTTAAAGTTGGAAAGAATCTACGAAAATTTTATATAAACTGTATTGATTATTGCGAGATATTTCGAGCACAACTAAAAAATATAAGTTACCTGTGGTAGGTTTGAATATGTATATACAGGCCTTTGCATGACCTCGGTAAAAACTGAAATGTTATTTGTTCTCGGCAGGAGTCAGTTTGACAGTAGTATGTGTGTGTGTGTGTTCTTATCTGCTTGAAATTGATGCAAGCCTCTGATAATGTGATATTGAGTACTGGGCATATGTCTGTATGCACACCTTATTCGATTACCCTATCAATAGTTGGTAAAACAGTGTTGCTGTTGTGGCAATAATTTCTAGAGATAAATAATTCTGTGTAAAGTGTACATGTACGAAAAGAACAATCCTTTGAACTTCTTCTGCAGCCGAATTAACCTCTTCGTTCAGATGATAGTAAACATATTCTTATTTTGTTCGCATCTTATCACCAAACATTTGTATAACTTAGGTTTTTTCCATTTATTTCAGTGTTCACTATAGTACTATCATTTTTTTTTCTATATGCTTACCAAACAGAAAATGGCCTAACTGTCCTATTAAGACCCTGCTTGACCTGAAACTCATTCACTTGCTCGTGGCCACACTCCTTTAGGTGATCGCTCTTGCTATTAAAATACACATGTTGTTATAGTATGTGTATCATATTTGCGTTTACCAGGCTGTTAGAGTATTCCTCCCTTCTCCACAAAACCCTGCTACTCAGTCAGGTTGCTTTTGTTATATGATACCTAAGTTGTCTAATAATAAATTAAATACTGTATTTTTATAAGTGTCACTAACTTGTGAAACAACCGAAATTCTAGTTCGAGCAAGTGCAAGTGCGTGTTGCTGCGTTTCATATGAGAGGTTATGATTATTACTATGAATTATATAAAGAAGCTCTTCCATACTACAATTACGAAAGATGTAGAGTTTTTTAATCTTAGACCAGAAGGTCAGCTACCAGCAAGTGCAGGCAGTCTTGTTGTACATGTCAAATTGGGTGAAATTCGGAAGGAGAAACCGATGGCTACTGGACTGACTTTCGATTGCGGTATTTAGACTCTGAAGAAAAATTGGCTAGAGCTAACATTTCCAGCGAATTTGACTGTTTTACACGAACGCAGAAGTGATTGGATTTTGTCTTACCCCACTGGGCGTTTGTTAACTAATAATACATAAGCATTGGAGCATAAATAAGTGAAATAAATTTGCATTTTGAATCTTCGTCCAAATCAAACATATATTCAACTAATATGAATTTATTTCATAAAAATATTACATCTCACATTGAATACAATTTATGTAAATCACAGCCTTATTTATGTACCTATCCCAGCCAGAAGCAGATTACGAATTGACTAAAATACCACTAATTATAAACATATAACAATATGATTTCACTGCTTTTCCAAGCAGCATAGGATTACATACACATCATCAAAATTATGCAAACTGAATATATTTCTTAAGTGATTATTTCGTAATTAGGAAAATTTTATGGAATGTGGATATTGAAGGGTTTTTTATAATTTCTGTAGCTTCTTCTTAGGATCTTTGAATGTCATCGCATTTCAAATGTTATTACGCGCTTTCGGCATTTTGAAGCAGGGCTCCCACTCGGGAAGAACAGCTGGAACATAAGAAAGACGCTTTGTAAAACACTGTTCAAAACATTAATGAATAAAACACACGCATTGCTATAAATACATGAACACCTTGCCAAAGTTAGCAAATAGGCATATCATGGAAGTAGTAATTAACAGCCAATTCAGGACCAGGATTATTGGAGAGGGAACCAGAAGCCATCCGCCAGCTCGGTTGACGTCACGCCTATCGTTTCAGAATTCCTCGTTTTCCCTCAATATGGCATCATGGTTTCGAAAATGCATGTTTTGTTACCAAAATTTTCCTTTCCGCCCTCCCCACTCCACAACTGAACCCCAATTGTTGGAAGATTTGTGAAAAAAATCCTTGTTCCTCAATGTAGATGAATAAATCCTCAGCGTGGCTTAATATAAGGACGAAATGTTAAAATGCAAGCTACAATAAGTAACTAATAAAATAAAATAATTAATTCTTTAAAATGTTAACTTTTTTAATATTTAAAAATGTAAAACCATAAGAATACAGAGATATATATCACAGAACTCATCTTTTCAAGGCGAGGACGATCATGATGTCGTAATCAAAATCTAACTTAATTCCAGATCCATCATACCGTTATTAATAGATATACCCTCACCCTCACCGACAAACCAAGCCAGACTCGTCGCCCCACCTTACCTTCATCCCACCCACCAAGCCACCAAAACCTACTCTGTCTCGTCACTTCCCCTTAACATCGCCCCTCCCCAATCACTTTCTCCCTTCCGACCATCCTATTTTTATTATTAAAGTGTCTAAAAATAAAGTCTTATAACATACTCCCGAGCAACAGATATTGCATTGAAAGGATCTATACAGATGACGCCTCCACCACCCAACAACATGATCACCTCTCATCACACGACCATGAAATCTTACTCCAAACACACCTTCCTTCTACCGACATGCCATCATCTCATTCTTCGATCATGAAAACCCTTCCCCCAGCCCAACCCGGAAAATGCATATACCATCCCTTACTATTACCCCACCTATTCTCCCTCTGCCGCGAGTAAAACCTGTGACCGACCCTGACAAAACAATCATCAAACGATCATATATCTAAGAATTGGTGCATCCATACATAATTAAACTTATTTCATTACATTTCCTTTTATTTCATGTCTGAAAAACTACAAATCTTAAAAAATACAGTTTAATGTATCAAACATGCATTTTTATTATGAATTCTGTTTATAAATTTAAACTATGTAAACTTTGCGTTTTTCCATAACAGCTGTTAAGCAGTATTAATATTTCTGTAAAATTTCATTATATTTGGCATTTTAAAAACGCTTTAAAGGCAAGCGATGTACCAAGAACTCGTATTTTCATTCGAGTTTGAATATTAAATCAGAATATATGTCAAGACAACATAGAATTTTTTATATTTATGAGAATTGTGCAACATATAATTAATGCCAGATAAGTAAATAATATGTATAGTGATTGCATTTCACTGATTTATTTGTGATTTCCCACTGAATGTCAAGAATGTCACTGCTATAAATCACTTGTTCCCAGTTAATTTGCTCGATTCTCCGGTCAGCAATAGCTTATCAAATGACTTTCAGTGAACTTCATTTCACTGATTGATATCACTGATTCGGATTTAGTGTGTACGGACGAGAATCTGTAATGAATAGTCGAAATGTGTGAGCGTTTTTAAAAAGTGTGTCATCGCCATTCCGCATGTATGAGTCAATGTTTTGATGTGTCGTGACGATATTATGGAAAGCGCAAATAGCTTTCACCATCTGAATGACGTTGGCAACATTAGTTTCAATGCTTTTGTTCAATAATCTCCTCTTAACAGTAATCATACCGAATGTGCATTCATTCAACGTAGTTCCGTGCGCGACTGAACCGGTAGTTAAAATTTGCTTTTCATCGTCTAAATTTCTGGCAGGATACGGTCTCATCGGGTATGGTAGCAATGGGTATTCCCTTCTTCACCAAGAAGTACAAAAGGAACTGGTGTGGTTGTTGAAGGGAGAGGCCCAGCTTCAGGAATATCTAACTGGCCACATTCATGCAAATTAAACAACAATGATGTAATGGAATTTCCCTCCCCATCCCTTCTGGCTTTGACACACTGTAGTACCAATATCAACCGCAATGAACATTTTATCCCACCGCCTGGAGAAGAATTGTTTGTAATTATGGTACTGTGAACCACTGTTCGGTGGACATTCAACGCGGATGTGTTTACCGTCAACACTTCCAAAACAGTTAAGGAGGTTCCATTTTTCGGAGTATTTTTCAGCCACTGATAGCCATGTGTGTGTTGTGGGTGCTGGGAGGTAGGCCACTTGCAAAACATCCCACGAAACCGTACATGTGTCATCAAAATGTGTCACTGTGTTTTTCCAATTTTGAACGTAATCCCAGTGAATTGAATAACTCTCCAGTTGGTAGAAATCTGAAACACACACACGTGCAAATTGCGTCAGTTTTTATGTACAAGGTTGTATTCTCAATAATGTGTAGTTGACCACACCCGTTAAACCTGATATATAACACAATATTATATATCATAACATAATACATCACTAATAAATAAGCATTTGTACAGGAATATTAGGCTTATTATATTCAGCTTATCACACCTCGGGACAGATATAGACGGTGTCTTATGAGCCCCGTAGTGCCAATTAAGTATTCGAAGTATAAATATAATTTCCGTCAGCGGATCGGCAGATATTTTAAGGTGAACATATTAGCTGAATAATACTGTATATGGGATGGAAACAAGTGGTGTATTTATGTTTGTTTTGCACAGGATTCAGGGATATGAGGTAGGAGTTTTACGTCATATTAGTAGACGCGACCGGCGGCCATGGTGGTCGGTGCAGTCCGCAATATTGGTAAACGCCACAGCAAGGGCTCGATGTCATGGTATCGAAAAAAGTTACTTGTTCTACGCTGAAAATCATTACCGAAATTAATTGTTTTGCCCAAAAATCACTTTTTTCCCCTAATTTTATTTCCCTCCAAACTCTCCTAAATTTCCAAACATTTAGAAAAATTGATTGCTCGTCAATGTGGCTGACTGATTCTTCATTGTAGGTGAGGTATCTCGAACATCAGCCACAATGCGAAATCTGAGGAGCCAATGAAATAAAATTATTTAAATTTCTTTTTCAATTTCAATACAATTTCATGATTAAAATAATTTAAAGACATAAGTATTGAGTGCTATTCAGGATGAGTATAAAAGAATACCCCAACTTAACTTTGAAGGTCTATAATATCAAACCCAACAAACTACAACCTTGAATGACCAATCCAATGAACAGTGGAACCGTGAAATTTGTTTACTATACATTCGTAAATGAAAGCGTATTTTTTATTAAATTGGCTTTTACTTGTATTTCATCATTTGTTATAAGCACTTATACCAAGAGGCACAGTGTAATGATGACGATACAGTATATTTTTAATACCTCTTATGAGCTACGTGAGTTGGTGTTCGACGAGAGAACAATTCATAATCTGCAGCAGTAGCAAAGTAAACGAACTAGTTACCCACACTGACAACACGCTACACTGAGCAGTTNACAATTCATAATCTGCAGCAGTAGCAAAGTAAACGAACTAGTTACCCACACTGACAACACGCTACACTGAGCAGTTTTGTGTACAGTGCTGACCATACATTACATTCTTATGCAACATGAACACAGTTGAAAACACTTGGGCCGAGTGTGTTAGCTGTTGTGGAAAATGTTAGTACCATTTACTGGAACTTCGAAATCATACTCCTTCTCTTCTTCCACTTCCTCTGCACATTCAGCAAACGCATCATCTGGGATGACATCCTTGGTCAAGTCTATGAATAGTTCCAGAGGACACAGAGGCTTGCACCCAGGAATCTGGAGCAAGTATGGGTCGGTAGTGGTGCTGTTTTTATAAAATACCTGCCGAAAAAAGAGTACTATGTCCATCAATCTGGTCAAAAATAGGTACCTTTTTGCACCTCGATAATACTCGATTTTCAACAGCAGGACCTACCGAGGTGTAATAGCTTCCGAGCAACACTCTGAGTTCAACAAGCACTGTAGATGCATACGGCACCATAATGCCATTGAATACATTCAGTGCCTGAAGCAAGTTGACTATACTGTTATCGTGGGCTGAGTATATGTAGAGACGGCGGTCAGGGTCCAGGGTGCCGTTCGCCTTGTGCTGCATGTTAGTCACCATCTCCTTCAGCAAGGGACCTGGAAAGACCAGTGCGATGACTATGAAGAAGACAAAATATTGTTATCTATAAAAAAAGGTAGAGTGTAACTGAGAATTTGGGGTAACGTATCTTTTAAAATGGCTGCGAGGGGCCTGGAATGCCNATAAAAAAAGGTAGAGTGTAACTGAGAATTTGGGGTAACGTATCTTTTAAAATGGCTGCGAGGGGCCTGGAATGCCACCTACTTGCAAGCACTCCCGAGTGCTTGCAATCGTTGACGTTCCGACTGATGACAGGTAGTGTNGCCTGGAATGCCACCTACTTGCAAGCACTCCCGAGTGCTTGCAATCGTTGACGTTCCGACTGATGACAGGTAGTGTTTCTTCGGGGAGGGTGCTCAAGGGTTTTTTTTTCAAGTGTCACTTTCAGTTTCACTTCGGTTGAGAATATTATCGACTAGACGTTAGGTAATATAGTGCAACCAAATTTGTAAGATATAATTTCTTAAAAAAATTATTTCATTTGTTTGGAACCAAGCTATTCCACAATTATTCCAGAGTCAAATATTTAAACTCGATTCTCTCCATGGTTTCATGTGATGCCAAGCTAACGGTTACACATAGCAATTTCCTTTACTCTCCTCTTAATTTAATTATTATTTATGCAATCCAAAGAATATTTATAATCATAATTATCCTATATTTTGAAGTGACTAGGAAATTTTGCATATGTCAGAGGAAAGAATTGTTACAGTGGTTTCGAATTTAGAATAGATGCACTTTCTCAAAGTTTATTCATTATGTGTTGCTTAATGTCGTAAAACATTTGCATATTTAAACACATATAAACAGAAATTGTCATACAAGTATGGCTAAAAAGGTTTTGAAACTCCAGTCGGTATTTTAACTATGGACCCCATTATAACCCTTGCATTCCTTGTCTACATTTTGTTTTTAACCTCTACGCTTCTAAAACAGTATATTTAATACCAGATTTCATCTTGTAGTTTCCGGAAGTTATCTCTTAAGTATTTCTTTCGCAAAGCTTGAAGGCGATGCAATCTACTGACGGTGTGAAGCCTAGTATGTCATATACAAATACACGAATACTTTTAACGACTGCCCAAAGTTTTACATTGAAAACAATGTTGTTATTGTACCAAGACTTTAGGTATAAGTAGGAATGCTCGGCGACACGAGAAGAGGGATTGTTTGAAGAACCCAAATCATGCGATTCTTAGCTGCTCTCTATGTTCCAGACAGTTCACTCAATGTGATAACTCAAATAAATACATCAAGGCTGACAAATGTATTGTTATTTTGTCCACTGAGAAACAGTATTTGTTGACTTAGTTACTTCCTGTAAATACACTACTTAATACGTTCGCAGACGATGAGGGAACTCGCATGAGGAAGAATTACGACAATAGCCACACGCAGTTTATGCAAGGCGATACATTGAAGAAACACTCATGATCCGCGAGGGTCCATCTACTGGGAGTCAGTGATGCCAATACCTCTTGATGCATCGATTGGTATTACTTCCACAGACAGAGACTGTTAATGATAATGATGGGGGAGAGAGAGAGAGAGACCTACCACACATGATAGAGTAGCTTTGTGTGGAATGTACACTTGCAAGATTTTTATGTGAAATCGACGAACTTCAAAATAAACGATCATTGGCTATAAATACTGATGATAATCATGCGACACCTACAAAGAAAAGTAAACGTGAAATTGATTACGAAACAGGAGGTGAAGGCGATCATGAAGACAGCATTGTTGATAATGCTCATGGCGATAGTGTTGAAGAAGTATCTGATGAGTAGGATTGTTACTCTCCCGACGTTCCCACACATTTCTCCAACGAGTTTCCTGCTACACGTGGTCTGAATAAAATAGAAGATGCTGAGAACACTGGCTACATATTTCCCGAAGAATAGAATCAACTACTTGATATACTCATATATTTGGCTGGCCCTGCAAAAACCTTGGTATTTCTAACATATATTACGATATTTTCAATTAACGATGGACTGAAGGATTAGCATTATATCAGATGTGACTTTTGGCTACTATGCACGATCTGAAAATATCTGAGAAATGTAGAGATCAATTGTACGGAAGTCTGGNATCAATTGTACGAAAGTCTGATTCCCTGAAACACTTATTAATTCAGTAGTACATACAATCGACTGCAAGTGTTTAAGGTACAACTTATACGAGCATGCGCAGGAGGGCTATGATAGTATCTGAAGAGTTATCCCTTACTCGGGTCGCTTAAAATCGACTGAGTTCTGTATGGTGAACGAATGAACTGAGGGAGGTTTTCTAAGGAATATTTTTCGGGAATGAGGAATATTTTTGAGGAATGTTTCGCAACTGGTTGGTTGGCCTGATTAGTTGACTGGAAAGTTAGTATGACCCTTGGTAAGGTCAGCTCTGTTTGAAATGTTTTGCGAATATTTTGAGAAAATCTGCCAAGATTTTGCGAAGATTTTACAAGTAGTTTGTGAGACCAGGTTAGATACAAAACTCTCATTAGAAGACTTGTTTTCGAGATTGCCCATCCTCGTTTGTTTGTATACGTGGGTTCTATGGTCGGTTGGTCTTGTCGGTTGCTCTAGCCAGTTTTGCATGAACTGGTCTCACCAGGAGCACCTCTTGAGCTCAGTCAGTCATGCCAGGAAACAGTCTTGGGTGGCGTTAGATTAGGGTGGATTCAGTATTGGGTGGATTCAGTCTTGGGTGCAGTCAGTCGTTGACTGGTATGGTTACTCAGTATGGTGTCTTGTTATGACAATCTAGTAATGGACAATCGTATGATATGTCCCTTTTTCTCGACAATAACCAACACGGTTGTCTGAATCATAAATAACATTTTTTCCTTAATTTCTCTCGACTTTTATGATTGGGAGTCGAAAGGTGATGGGTGGGTGGTTTTGGCTAGGATAGAGAGGTTTGCAGGAGGGGAGGGTAGGATAATTATATATGTACCTCAATTTTTAGAATTTTTCTCGATTTTTGTAATTTTTTTATGATTGATTGGAAAGGAAGGGGGAGTGTGTGTTGGTTTGTGTATTAGGGTCGTCAGGGGGACAGGCTGGGTAATGTTATATATTCCTCTATTTTTGAAAGTTTTTTCTTTCGAGTTTTGTAATTTTTGCGATACTTCTCCAATTGTTTATTAGTAGGTGGGTGTGTGGAGGCGGGTGGGGGGGTTAATGGTTTGAGTGTAGTTTGGGATCAGAGGGGTGGGGGGAGTGTGGAGTTAATNGCGAGTCGAAAGGTGATGGGTGGGTTAATGGTTTGAGTGTAGTTTTTGGTCAGAGGGGTGGGGGGAGTGTGGAGTTAATATTATATATTCCTAAAATTTCGATTTTTTGTTCTCTTTCCTGCGAGTTTTGTCGATTTTTTTATGATTGGGATGGCAGGATGTAGCGGGAGAGGTGGTTGGTTAGAGCGAGCTATCGGAAGTTACTGCTATATGTTCCTCGACTTATAATTTTTTCTCTATTTATTACGATTTTTTTGAATTGTTGTTTGAAGGGGTGAGGTGAGTGGGGTGAGGTACGGATGGCTTACTGTTATATGTTTATCGATTTTTAGAATTTTTTGCAGCTTTTAAAAATAATTCGCGTGTTTTTTAAATTTTTTGTGTTTAAGATTATTTAAGGTCATGGGTAAGGGGTCATGGTTAAGGTCTCAGACACCCAGATCCAATATNATTTTTTGTGTTTAAGATTATTTAAGGTCATGGGTAAGGGGTCATGGTTAAGGTCTCAGACACCCAGATCCAATATGGCTGTTGGGTGACATCACAACATGGCGGGCGCTGCGCGCGACCTTCGGCAGCGACTTCAATCAAGATGGTGGACGAATCCGAAAACCGACTGCAGGAGCCTGTGTGCCCGGACCTACATTCCTATACTACTTACATTTCTGTCAAGTTATCACAGTAATTTGAGCTTCCCGTACCCCCATATGGCACAGAGGATATTCCAGCCGCTAGTAAAACATACGCAATTTCTGTAAAGAACTGGCCGATACCTGCCATATTTCGCCGTATAAATTCTTGCGGTTGAGAGCTAAACATCCTAGTTTTGCAAATAATTATGATTCATTTCCAGCAGAGGTGAACGGAGCAACCTACGACTAATATCGGGCGTCTGAGCGTAAGCTATGGTGGTAACGGGGAAGTGGGTGTTTTTGTGGTGATGTTGAAGGGAGAGGGGAATATTTTTGGTAGATTTATAGAAGATTGGGGAAGTCTAATGAAGTGGGTACATTGTGATAGACTGGTAAGTGAAAAAATGTGGAGAGGGCAGTGGAGTTATAAGACTATCATTGACTTACTGTTTTTGAATGAAGGGGATGACGCAAAGCTGAAATCAATCGGTGAAGGTGAACATGTGCGACTATTAAGGTAATATTATTTATAGGCGAGTTAGTCGCTTGTTGTCTATAATAATGAGAGGATGTTATACACAATTTTTTTGAAAGGGTGGAATGGAAATTGAAAGCGTTGCATTCTTAACCATCTTGAAATTTAAAAAGAATGAGAAAATTATTACCCGAGATAATTTTTTCAAGTTTTTATTTTGGTTTTGGAAAATTTTGCAGTTTTTTATAAGATAATTAGGAAAATATGAAATTTTTGTTTAAGTTTTCCAGCTCATGTTCTTTCAACGACAAAGGACGAAGCTTCAGGTCTTGCCAAGGTCACGCAGTCCAATACCACCGCCATTCAAGTCGATGGACGTAGCTTCTGAACACACACTCCAGACCCAAGTCCTCAGTGGTCAGTTGCATCCCACTCACCTCCAAGGTAAAATGACCTAAGAAACAACTCTCACAAAATATAGGAATAAATCCCGTATTTAGCAAACTATTTTTATGGCGTAGCTTACACTAAATATTAAACAGAATAATATAGGGGTAATATAGGGGTTAGAGTGAGATATGATATCCACACTTTAAATACCGACCGGAGCTTAGAATGGAGACAGATTTTGTGACACGAAACTAATTAACATATTCTTTCCGGACACTTGTGCAAAAATATGTTTGTTGTTCTGAATGATTTCGTAATGTGTAGAAATATTCTGCAGGATACAAGAATGAAAGGACTCGGAAAGTAATATAAAATATAAACATTAACAATTTATTTGATATCACAACCTAGATTCATGAAGATAGGAAAGATGAAATTAAAAGTTTATGTCGGAGTGTTGGACTCCTCTGAAATAATGTTTTTCTAAGCAAGAGAAATAAATGTAAATGCAGATTGAGTAATATCTGTACACGAAAGGACTTTTCTGTTTAATTATATTCTCAAACTAATTGAAATCCATACTGCAACAGTTGAAAACACTTTCCAAAGGCACACTTCCATCCATATGCCGGAACATGAATGACNATTGAAATCCATACTGCAACAGTTGAAAACACTTTCCAAAGGCACACTTCCATCCATATGCCGGAACATGAATGACTGTCTTAGCACTCGCGGATATACCCGAAGTAGGGAACCCCTCAGGAATCTCACTGCTCCATTAAAGATACATAAGGTAAGGACGGGCTGTTGAATGTCATTGTGACACTTAGGCCAAATGTAATCTCAGGAGGTATATCAAAATAGAAATATAATTATGCCTGTGTGATGTTTACATGGCGGGTGTACTGTTGAAGGATATCTTCGCTAAATATTCAGAAACTANATATAATTATGCCTGTGTGATGTTTACATGGCGGGTGTACTGTTGAAGGATATCTTCGCTAAATATTCAGAAACTATTTACTTACACTCAATATTCCTAATTCCTAAAATGAGCGCTTGAATTTTTATAACTTATATCATCTAAGCCAACGAAATTGTTTGCTGACGCAAAAGTATAAATTTAAATTTCTGTATTTTAGTTTGGAAATTATTACTTGAATGACGAAATACCTGCGGCCAATTTCTGGAGCTCTCTAGTACCAGCAGTGGTTAAGTAGTCGAAGAATAGGTACATTGTTTTCAACGGATTCGGGTAATAAGGGGAAAAGCAGTCAGGTATTCGTAAATTGTGCGTTTCCTGAAAACATTTAAGCGTTTATTATATCCAACAATAAATATTNAATTGTGCGTTTCCTGAAAACATTTAAGCGTTTATTATATCCAACAATAAATATTTTGTATTGTGTCTAAAAGTAAAGAAATATATGTCCTATGCAAGACTAATATAATTATTCATCGGATTTAAAAATGCTGCATTTCAAAAGTATTACACTTGCAATCTAGGTTTATGCATTAAAAAAAGCGGAAACTCATCAAGTTTTTCTCACACCCTACAAATGTCCTAGGTGTATCCCCTGTGTCACACAACACACGTCCAAACGACAGTCAAGTTCGGCCCATACTTTCTGTAGCGTTTCACCTTCAATGGATATCACAAATCACTAATGCACCCCCTTTGCTCTGCCGGTGTTGTAGGCCGTGTTAGGACGTAAATGAGGTCCTTAATGTGCCAACAAAGTAAGAAGTCACACGGCGTCAGATCAGGAGACTTATGGGGCCATGCGAACAGAGCAATGCCATACAGACAAATACACCCAATCCAGCGATGCGGAAGTTCATAATTTAGGTAGTGCCGAACATCAATGATCCAATTTAAGGGGGAAGACGAAATTCCTGGAGTCAGCATTCAGCCGTGGAAACAACCACAACTGCAACATATCAATATATCAGTTCCTTGTTACAGTGTTCTCACAGAAGAAATACGGCCCATAAATCTTTGTCTGTGACATCGCGCAGAAAAAAAATTACTTAGTGTGAATCCCTTTGAAGCTGCACAATTGAACGAGGCGGTTCACTGCCACACATCACGTTAACATGATTAACGTTCCAGATAAATGGAACGTTGCTCCGTCAGTGAGTATCAAATATGTAGGAAAACCATCGTTCTCCAATTCTTCCTGCATTCTGATGCGAAATTAAAATGGCTTGCCACAATTTTCAGATGTGTTTGCATGTCTACCCAGGTCTCGTGATCTGACGCCATGGGACTTCTTCCTTTGTTGGTACATAAATGATCTTATTTACGTCCCACCATGGCCTACAACATTGCCCGATAATTGGGGACGCATCAGTGTTGCTGTCATATCCATTGATGGTGAAACGCTGCAGAATGTACCGGTCAAACTTGACTATCGTTTGAACGTGTGTCGTTTGACGGAGGTTGTTGAGGGGGAGGGGCACCGAAACATTCTTAGGGTGCGATATCTATATTGCCAGTGTAATTAATACTCTTGAAAATACAGAGATTTTAAAACCGATGAATTATTTAGAGTAGCTCTATATAATGAGTATATATTCGTAATATTACAAATTCATAAAATATAATTAAACACATTAAGTAAGATTACCCTGTACTTAAAAATAAATAATAAATTCTGGTAAAACGAGTTACACTACAAGCGTCAGGGGGGGTGTTAATCTCTTCTCAGGCTCGAGACAGGAGTTAAAAAAGAAATTCAGATGTAAACAAAATTTTGAGGTTTCCAGAGATTTTCGATTTTCATCAAATTTCTTTACATTTGTCTCATGAAACCTCATCCATTCTCCAGGTGATTTCGGATTCTGCCCCTAGGAAAGAGTTCCTCTTGTGGCCGCATCCCTCCTCGCCTAATAGAGGCTTTGACCTTGAATTTTTCCACTACACTATTCCTGCTGCTACTGAAGCCAAGTGTCTGAAAATGGCGATTAAATAAAATTTCAATTGTTCAGTCATGACACCAAACATGATTCGAATAATCACTTAAATAATTCAAAACACCGTAGCAACCTAAATTGACCCAACGTTCGCAGTTAGATTTATAGGTTGACTATATGTTAAGCTGACACATACACATTGATACAGTGTTGCCACAACGGAAAATGACAACAAAAAATTGTTAACACAAAAATCTTAAGAGATTACTTAGCACTCTCCTGACAACTATTTCACTTAATTAGATAATGTCATAACAATTAGGATGTCCATTTTTTTTTTGTTGAAATGGTTAGGTTGTGTTTGGCAAAAATTTGGTAAACATACTGTTGTTAATATGTGTGTATTTTTCTGTTGACCCAACGTTGGACAACAAACTTTGTATGTAAAGTATGGAAAAAAAAATTTTTGAATAGAAACAATACCACTTTCTTGTATTTTATATAATATGATAGTTCTTCATGACCTGAGATATTTCTCTCCAATGTATTTTCAGCTGGTGATGTATTGTGTCAATGTTGAGAATACAACGGTTGGTAATATGAATTAATTGTTAAATTTGGCTAGCAATATGAAACCAAATTATGACAACAATGGTAATTACCATATTTCTAATTAAATAATACTATTATTTTGTACGATTGTTTAAAAGTAATGTTTTTTAACACACAAGCCATGTCTTACTTAAAATAGACTTCGTTGGTTATGTGGCGGTAACATATAGGAGAACATGATGTTGGCATTTGTTATTGGCCATTCACGGTTAATTCACACTTTTCTGAAGCCCTGCTGAAGTATCCTCCCGCTATATGTAAACAAAAATACTACCATGGGAATTATACGTTATTAATGTTAAATGTTTTTTTTACAGTTTTCAGCTCTTCAAAGAATGCTGGCATATTTTAAAAAGCATTACGGATAAATGATTAAAGTTTATGCCTGTAACCGTATTTAGACCAGCTTTATGATTTTTCAACAATGTATTGGTAATAGTTCTTGTAGTTACTATTTTCAAAATGGTTCACTATTTGTGTTATCCTCGATATATCACATTATATATATTAATATTTTGCCGCGACTTTGTTACAACTAGGGTGGAAATAACTGTCACAATTAGCGCCTTGTTAATGACGTGTGTTGGATTATTTCGTTAAAGGAAATTTGAAAAAAAAAAATTGAAGCTAAGGGGGACCCAGTCCAACGAGAAGACAATAATCTCGAGAAAGCAATTCGTGTCACTTATTTTTTTGGTACAAAGGAGTGACAAACTTTATGATAGTTGCGAACATGCACAGAAATAGGTCTACTGTAACTTTTATTCCGCTCATATTTCTTTGCATTCGTATGTTTTTACTAGGTTTGTTTAGTAATTATTCTGTAATTTTCTAACTGGTCATTAGTTTATTGTTGGGACTCTGACAGTCTTTTAATTCACGGAAGCGTAGGCGCATTCCACAACTGTGTTTCAAGCACCTAGGGCAAAGTTTTTAATTGGTTGGCATTATGTATGCAACAACCCATCTTGACAACACATTACCAACTTCGAAACATGTTAGTTAATGTTTGGTTGGTAAATGAATGTGTGAATGCCATTGTGAAATGAAAAAAATATATATATAGACATCTACTCTTGAAGGTGCCCATACAATACATAAAATTATATTGGGTCAATTTTGTATTTTTGTTGACATCCAACACAAAAGCGATGCTGGGTGGGGCAGCGTAAAATGCCAATGCTAACCCAAAAAAACTTTGTTACTCGAGAAATACACTTCTTAAATGAACTGACTGTGTAATAGTCTATAACATGAAGAAAACCCCATAGGATTTAAGTAGATTCCGATTGCGAATTTCAAATAAGAGTTTGATTAACAATTATCAGAAAATATTAAATTAACTTCTAATTAATAATATTATCAGTAAATATAAGACTAATTTATAGTATTTTTGGAGTGGTGAAAATTACCAAAGATAATTATGAGTTAACCGTTTTACCAAGAATCAACGAATCATTATATTACCCAATATTAGTAATTGCATTATTATCAAACATGCTTTCCCTGAAAATAATAGGATTTATATCTGGAACTGAGTATGAGTGTATTGGAAGTTAAAACCACAAATATGAACCATAACTCGGTGGAATATAAAAAATTTTACGTCTCTAATTATATAAATTTTCCAATATTATCTTAGTATTTCAGAACACGTTTCCCAATTAATCGTACTTAACAGCAATTAACTATCCAATAACATAAGAATTTGCACAAAATGCTAACTTGGAATTAATTCCAGTCTAAGTCCAGATTTATATTGTTAACCTCAACGTGAGGAAAATGTCATAATGCATACCTCAACGTATAGCGTGTCAGCAATGGCGGGCTTAAACTCGTCGAGGCCAGCCAGTTTGGCCACGTCCTTCTGCACTTGAGCCGTGGCTTTCATGACGCACTCGTATTCGTCCGAATCCTTCAGATACGAGAGAAGCTTAGTGTATTTGGGACAGCTGAGAGACGGACACAGAATCTGAAAGTATGACATATCTTCATATACTTATATACGCTGTTCATAGTAAAATGAGATCTAAGTGTATGCATATTGTGTATCCTTCCGCCGTATGTAGAACTGGCATCGTCTTAAGCTTCATCACTTTATTCCTGTGTCTGTTAAGTCAATCTGTGAAAGTATTATTGAAAAAGTAAAAGTAATGCAAATCTGCTAATACTTACACTTAGATGCAATAAGCAAAACAGAAATCAAGAGAAATATTTTCAGTTTTCAAAAATATTTTACCTGACATTTTTAATTTAACATTATTACCAACGTTACCAACTTTACTAGGCACAGGCTACCCAGCAGGCCTGTTGAAATATATGCAGGCAAGGGCAGTTCGTTGATTACAAAAGTTCTCACTTAATCGTTAAAGTTTTTGTTTAGATTTATAAAATCCTAACACTGAAAAAAATTATTATGTGGTAGACACAAAGCGTTTTCTTGGTATTCAGATTGACAATTTTTTTGTGGTGAAATAAAATTTTTAGTTGTCACCTTTTAGCTTTTGTGGCCACTAAAATTATTTTGTGGTGGCTATAAGAATTTTGTGTTCAGCAGAAACAAGTGTGACAAAGTGAATACCAACAAAACACTGTAGCCACCACAAAAACAAGTTCCCAGAGGTTCTTCGGTAAAGGCTCATGATAACAGCAGTTATAAACAGTATTATTGAATACAATTTTCTTATTTTCTATACGATCTTAATGTAATTTTACAGTCTAAAATGCTTTGGGAACTGCAGTGTCGTTTTGTATATTTAAAGGCTGGTCATGATGAAGTGAGCACTTTTGAAATCAACCATAGAGAAATATCACTACTCCCACCTGCATATATATTTTAACGTGTGCACTGTGTGATATGCACCCAGTAAAGTTGGTAACGATGGACGGCAATTAGTGCCATCTCTAAACGTCGAATAAAAACATGTTAAATAACAGTTTTTATAAATTAAATTATTTATTTCGCTTTTGGTTTTTTTTAATGCATCTGAGTGTAAGAATTAGCGGATTTGTAAAATATAACTTTTTCAATAATTTGACAGTTTCACATGTCGGACGCATTGTGCAGAAGACATAATAATATTGTGGGGGCCAATTTCCTTCAATATAAGTTTATTTATGGCCGGTACTCCTAGACTTCAGATTTAACATTGCCTTGTCTTCCCACTGGTAAAGAACCACCCCTACCACCTCGACCACGTGATATTGCAGGATTGTACTACAGAAGTCGTAATAATAATTTTGGAATCGCCTAACAAACAGTGCTTCTTATCTATTGACGGCACGATAGTAGATTCCTCGTGAAAAACACATATCGGCACATAAAAAAACAGTTCTCAGGTTTCCTGTGTTGCTAGAAAAGATACAAAGGTTTAACAAGCTAAAAAGAATCACCACCGTCTACAAAGGCGCGGTAGGCATCACATGAGAATTTCGCTTTTCTGCAAAGGAGAAATGTGTTACAAACATTTCTATGTCGATCACAAAAATTAATTATTATGATAGACAAAAACGGTGAATAAGGAGTACATAATGCCTAAAGATCTGTTATTAGAACACATTAAAATTTATCAGTTCAAGTATAGATCAATTATCTTAAAATATTATAAAACAAGAATTTATAGACACATCAAAATGTTTTGAATATAAACATTTAGGTTTAGAAATAAAAAAATGGCACTGATCCTTATAAATATACCGATTTAGTAGAAAATAAAAAAAAAACAAAATTACCAGCTAAAAAATAAGCTTTATTCAAAATTAAATAAAACTAATATTTCTGGTGAAGATTGTTTCGTGAATTTCGAGGTTATAGACGTACATGTTTCACTTGCAGTAGCCATAGGAAACTGTTATAATAAGAAATTAAGTGCCTTTTGCAGATCTAGTGAGCAAACATAAAATATATCACTGTTTTTGGCACAATCTCCATTATTTTTTTATTATTTCCTTTGCTTTCTCTTCTTTTCATAAATGTAACTCGTTATCAAATTCCAGTTGTATTTTCTCATTACCACAAAAGTTTGTGTCACTAATGTTTATCTTGAATTAATCACATTTTTTACACTTATCGTTCCCTGGCGTGTGCAAATTAAACTTATTTTGAAGACATGCCTGTTCATAAGTTACATTTGTGACCACATACGTCAATTAAACCCCCGGTATTACTTTTTGTTACCGTGCACAGACATTTGAACTAGCGTAAAAATTGACCCATAGATCGTTCTGTTCCAAAATGTTAAACTAGCAATGTAACACGACCTAACCCCTGCAGTAATACTCCAAATGGCGTGATGGCTTCCTTTTTGTTTGATCTTTAACAGATATTACGCACTTCTCCATCGCTGCCGTACAGTAGAAAGCAGTGAAAGTTGAACGCAGACTGGTCCATTTGGGCTATTTATTTCCGAAAAAAACTGATATTCTTAGATAAAGTAATTGTGAAGCTTGTTTATATAGTACATACATTTTGTTAATGCTAAATTTATTTAATTTATTATACCACGATATTTAGGAACTGTCTTTAAATTGTTTCGATATTACGTTTCGTTATAGTAAACAAGAGTGATTGAGTGAAAAGTTTTGGGTGGCTTTTAACATCGAAGTTTTGAGAGCCGACGAGTGTGAAGCGAAATGAGTTTGGAATGCAATTGTTAGGGGAACGGGAGACCCCCGAAAAAACCCGCAGACCAGCGGCATCGTACGTTACGATTCCCGCATGCAAAAATCAGGGGGCGAGCCAACCAGGAATCGAACACGGTTAGCTTTGGTGTAAGGCGAGTAGTCTAACCACTAAACCACCGCGGCCCCTATAGCAAGCAAGGGACTTACCGAAAGGGAAAATACTGCTGATGTACTCACATTGTCGTTGGAGATGGTCTCTGTGTGTATGGGGATGGCCTGGAACATTATGGGAGAGTTGCTCCATTTTCCCTCGAACCATGGGTACAATCCCGCCAGATTACATTGGGCACTCATCAGAGTACGGTCATAATTAGTGCTCCTGATGTAGGTATCGTTGACGTTGTAGACCAGAGGCAGCATATGGGCGTATCTCTCCCTGAGGTACGACCCCAGCTTGTAGTGTTGCTCCTCTCCAAGCTGAACAGCGACCAACAGAATGCTAACAACTTCGTGTCGCAGCTACATGGATGGCATATTGACGTATATCTAATAGCGGATGGCATACATTTTTGGATTATCCTAATAACATTATTACTCCAAACTACAAAGATGCATTTATTATTATATATTTTTGAAATATAATTTACTTTCATACCAGCAAAATTTGTTAATCTCTACGAAATATTTCCCTCCTTATTTGAATCGTAGCAAGATATCTTAATTACAAGACAAATACATATACTCACCTCTGTTAGTTGTCCGAAACCTCTTGGCCAGTAAAGAGTTTCATTTTTGTAAGGGTCGTTGGGAAACGATGCTAGAGGGGCACGGTCCCCATGTCGGAACAACTGTAAAAGTGTTTATTATTAGTACTTTTGTGTCACCTACAACAACTAGAATCATACACAAAGATGTAAGAAGATAACAGTTATTCTAATGTATTACTATATTAAATATTTTCATACATAATACGTTTCTGACACATGGCGATAGAATCTTTTAAATACCGAGCAAGTTCTCACAGCCGCTTTACAAAATATAATAAAGTGAAATTTTTGAAAACATTTTATTTATAAACATTTAAGATAAAAGTTTGCATAAAAACAACTTGAAAGAACTAAAATTTACATTTACTAAATATATATTATAAAAAATAACGTAATAAAATTACCCTTTTTAAAAATTTCCTAATATATATACGGTTGTTTTTATATCGACCTAAATTACAACGGAAGAAGGATTCAATCACAGTACCATTTAATTTTTACCAAGTTTTTTACAAACGTGACCCAGGGTATAACACCTTTAACGCATGTTTTACATAGAAAAAATATATAAACTTCCATGTCCCAAAATGCCATTTCTGAAGTTAACTGCAATTTTTGCCACATTATGTTAATAACATAAGGACTGGAGATATCAAATAAAGAAAACCTGCTCTCTATTTTCGGTATTGGTAGGTAAGAGTTTTCGTTATTTTTTCTTAAAAAATTTTTTTTGTCACGAAGACAGCAGCACACCACATATAATGATCAGCTTAGTAAATGCTTATATCTTAACCAAAATAACACGTTGCTTATTTTCTCCTCTCACGAAAGGATGTGTGTCGTAGTGTAATCGAAGACAAAACCATGCAGTTTAGAAGTTAGCTTCAACTCTACTTTTATCAATCCATAATAACAACGCATGCTTTTATTTTTAGTAATATGAACAAGTTCTTCTAAGGCAGTAATTTAGGCGGATATAAAATTATTGTTACCTATTTAGTACACTTTACAAAAATATATGTTTCAAAAACATTTTTACAGTAATTTATTTAAAGTCTTTTGTTTGTTTCGTTGTTGAGATTAAAAGATGGACAGACAGCATTTCCTTTCTTACACACGCCCCAGTCCCACATTGCAATTTGTCGCTTATCGTTTATCTGTGAATGGCGGGCAGAGAGCAATTAAAATTAAAAAACTCATAAACAATGCCTCATTACGCCTGCAAACTCATATTAAGTAAGTGCTCCTGTCTCTGACAGAACGGAAAACTCCGCCGACTCTAGCAGCTCGAGTGGCTACCAGCGGGGGAAGATAATTCCTGCGGCGAACTGACAAGCGCATACAGGACTCGGGGTTCCATAACCCAGTGATTGTCACACGCGGCTGTGAGTGAAGATATTGGGCGTCTCTGAACAGCGAGTTCTTGAGAGCCGACGATGGTGAATGAGGTGAGTATGGAGCAGCGTTGGAATGAAATTGCGGGGGGAAACGGGAGAACCCCGAGAAAACCCGCAGACTAGCTACAACGTATGGCACGATTCCCTCTTGCAAAAATCCGGAAGTGACCCGTCCGGGTATTGAACCCGGTTCCCCTGGGTGGGAGGCGAGCAGTCTAACCGCTCATCCCCCGCGGCCCCTTCCTGGAAGTAAATTACTAGTCTAGAGAATCATTTCGAACAAATACCATACAGACAATTCGAAAATACTGCAATATTGATAAATATTATAAATCAATAATATTCTGTAATGCAAATCATTTTAAAGAATTTTTTATTTATGTTGTATGCCCAAGCACTTGCCCTGTAATTCACTAGATACATCACTTATGCTGTGAGTAGATTGTTTCGGTAAACAATTACGTGTGATGCGACAATAAGAAAAATTATGAAATGCAATTCAGAGAAAACAAATTTTATTTCTGGATTGGTTACCGTTTACAACTGTTATCTAGCTGTATATTTTCAGTTGTGTAAGAAACTTGTTGTTATAAGACAGTTAGAAGGGCGTACCAAGTTCGAGAGGGATGGAGGTCTTAGTAAAAATAAAAAAACTAAATTTTATTTTTAATTTAATCACACAGCAATTGTTCACAACAATAAAATATCTGTCTCCACTACTGCTGTTAGTGAGGACAATCTTTATTTTCTATCTCAATTCTAATTAAAGTCGTTATCAATATATCTGCATTGTTACCAGTCATTTAAACAATTATTCTTTACACATACTCCATCCGTATATTGCCATCATCTAAATGTCTGTCACTCACGCATCCAGTTCAATAATCCCGCCCGTCAGTTTCCCTCTCTAGTGTACTGATGCTTGCAGTCCGCAGACTTCCCCCTGCTGGTGGGAAGGAAGGAAGGAATGAAGGAAGGAAGGAAGGAAGTAAGGAAGGAAGAAAGTAGGAAGGAACGAAGGAAAGGAAGGAAGGAAGGAAGGAAGCGCTTAAAGACGTACATTCCTCTAAACTCCAGATTTTCGCAAGTGGGAATCGTGCCGGACGATGCCGCTGGTCGGCGGGTTTTCTCGGTGTTCTCCCGTTCCCCCGCACACCCATCCCGACACTCCTCCATACCCACATTGCCTCACCCTCGCCGGATTTCAAGACCTCACCATTAACCGCCGCTTACTATTTTACTCGACAAAAAATAATATAATAAATATAGAACTTTGTTCTGGGTGATAAAACTTGTATTTTAATGTTAATGATATACAGCTTGTAGAAATGTGGTGAGTAGCTTATAGCACTTGAAATAGTGTTGCAGCAAGACGTGGCCGGACTTACCACGCTGGAGAAGATGACTGTACCTAGATCGTCGTAGGGACGTTCATAGCCAGCAAGTACATAACTAATACCCAGCGCAGACAGCGNCGTAGGGACGTTCATAGCCAGCAAGTACATAAGTAATACCCAGCGCAGACAGCACTGCGAGCCGCCACATGTTGTCTGTTGGCAGGTGACCTCGCCAGGCGAAGGAGCGCGTGATTCCTCAGTAGCCTCTAGAGACGTGGCGAGGACCCTACTGCCTCTGCCACTGCCGTCGCCTCTCGTAGTCCGCCAACTAGTCTCACTGCTCAGCCGTGGTTATCTACAGCTGTTACACGGTGAATGCCGCTGAGCGAGAGCAAAGATAGTCCTACGTCGTCTCTGGAGAGCGCCGTGTACCGCTGAGACTCTGGGGCATTGCAGATATGTTGTTAAAGGAGAAGGTCTCCGTGGTATGAGCGGACTAAGAGAACAGACACATTTTTATTACGTTAGCATACATTAATGTGTCTACTTAAAAACTCTTTCAGGAATTAAGCTATAAGAACAGAATAACTGAAATATATTGTGTAAAAGATAATCCTCTTGAAGCACAGAACATTTATTTTATCATTGTTCCGCGAAATATTGTGAATTGGCAAGTGATACAGGTAATTTCAAAATTGTCTTATTCTTTAAGGAATCGGCCTAAATGAGCAAATTGCCGATATCTGCAAACCTCAACTGTGTAAATTACTGATATTGCCATTCTTAACAAATTATATATAATTATAGACATCTCTTCGCGTCTTTAATACATGATATATGAGTTCTTTGCACCTTTAATTTGCGAGTATTTTACAGTAACTCAACGTCTGAGAACTGGTTGAATACTTACGTTTCTTTCCGTTGCAATTACGTATTACAATGGCTTACGTTTCATATTATAATATGTCGCAAATTTTTTGCTGAAACAAAATCTCAGAATTTAAATAATTAATGATGTACAGTTCATGAATTACTGTAACGGATATTTTCTTCCAGTTGTACCAAACATAATGCACGGGTAACTTAAAAAAAATATAAACTGTGGCACAGACCTAAGCAAACTGTAATAGCCATCATGGATGAACTTCAAAGATTGTGCTCACAGCAAGGGATAGCAGTGAATTGTTGTAATCGTGCAGTCGCTGGAATTTCATTCCGACTCAGTATTGTTGTGAGTCTCTCGGCTTCACTAGTATACTTTGTAAACATTTACGTATATGTCATGACAATTCATTTTAAAACATCCAAAACTTTAAATACTATTTTGATATTTTATTTATATCCTCGTATCGGAATTCCTACCAAAACGCCATTGTTCACATGCATCACATTATCACATTCCTTATATGTTAGACAACTGATAAAAATTTAATAGGTATCATGCTTTCCAAGCGAAAATAAAAATCTGACAGGTTTATTTAACACTGTGATATCATTTGACCAATATGCATAACTGATATTTTATTACATTTTGATATTTTATTATGTAGTCTCGAATTAAAACAGTTTTCCTTTAGGGTTTTTTTGTTCAAATATAATGACTGCGTGTTCTTGCTAAGGCCAAGGTCCAGTACATCTGCGGATATGTGTGCTTAGATAATTCAGAAGCTGTCGAAAATATCAGTGGTTTCAGTGCTTATAAAATTAGGAGAGACGTTGTCCAAGGCAAGCACATGTGACCAGTTTAGTTACTGCGTAAAATTATATGTAATTGTGTGAAGCGTGTAAAGGCGCAATATCTGAAGGGGCAGGGCAATTCCGTCCCAAACCCCACAGTTTAACATTTCTGCCAATTGACAGACATAAAACGACAAGTTGCACTAAAACTTTTGGCAGATGGGTGATTTGAGTTAGTTATGTTTATATTTACAATAACAAAACTATGTTTACAAATGCAGGATAAGTAACCGATGAAATAACAGTCTAATTGCAAATAACTAAAGCATTGTGAGTTTGTTCAGTCTACTAAAGCGCCAACGTTAAGCAGCTCTTTTCATGACTGTAGTAAGTAATTCAAAATTTGGTTTCGGAAAAGAGTAAATACTTCGTTTTTGCACTCATGTGGTTTGGACGCAAATCATCGTAGATGTTTCAACAACACTAAAGTTAAATTAGCGTTATGCAGTGCAGTTCTGAAGGTTTACGTGTTTATTCTTGGCCACATAAACCAGCAGTTACTGTCACCACAAAGAAATGGAAAGCCGCAGTAAATAGTAGTAAAATGCCAGTTTGCCAAGCCATAAATACTCAACAGTTTAAAGTAGAATTGATAAGGCATGTTCGTTATAGGACCAGATTAGAAGATAATTTTTTCAAGTAACTTAAAGTCTGTGGTGTGCTGGTAATAAAGGTACACCAAACAAGAGCAACATTTCGTCCTTAAAAATGAGAGCTCCAAGGAATAAATGCAACTAATGGCTTTCGGACAAAATGTGAGCTTCTTGTAAGGATAGTTACATTTTGGAAAGATCACGGAGATTTTCACATTTAGTTCCACGCCATCACTCTAAATATAAAATGGACGCCATCAGTGTGGTGAGGCGCCAGCCTGGTAGTGAGTTTCTTGCGGCAAAGTACTCAGTATTGAGCCCACTCTACACTCTACAATTAAGGAGTTTTACTTTAAATTGCACGTGCCAGCCTTTTTACAAATTATAGAGACTGTCGTGAAGTTTATGAAAATTTGTAGAAGTTGATATACTCTTTTAAATATTCGTTACAATAATATATTCACCAGGTTTATGCCGTTAATTTAACACTAAAGAATCCCACCAAAGAAGGTTTACTGTAACAATGAAATGAATGTATATTAATAAAATGACAATACTCTCAAACCCTTAATAAAGACGTTTAACGCGTTATGTTGATATATTTTTATGGGAAAAAACCCCCTCCAAATTAGTTTATTTACAACTAAGATGTTTCGTCGTGTTTGGATTCTTAAAATTTTAGTATAAAATTCATCAAATCATAGATATCTTTAAAACAAATATTTGTATGTGAATTTACACATATATGGTTATTGTAACATAGAACCACGGAATGTGTGCTGTTATAATACATATATGGGTGAATAAGAATAGTGTAAGGTACAAAAACGAAACTAAATATGTAGTTTGGTGCTTAATGTAGATTTTTATTTTTCAACATGTTTTGAAATGTCCCATTTTAATTCATATTTGCTATTGTTAATCAATATTTGCATTTGAGATCGTGAATTTTTATTACAAAAATGCATATTTTGGATTTGTAAGAACAATAATTTGAATCTGCAGAAAATGTGAATTTTTAAAAAACACACACAAATGTATAAAATGTAAATTTTCTTTATTTTTGTGTACATGTACACCATATTTTTACTGTGTAACTATGTGTGAAAGCTCTCGGCGATGTTTTTGTGCACCCATCAAAAATCCTTAAGACAATCTATTAAAAAAGTGTTCATTATATACGGTGTTGCTGCCAAATATACCCTTAGAAAAAGAAACCAAATTAAATAATTTCGCTTGAATTGGATTTTTTTATTTTTTTTAAACATTGCGTATATTGGCAAAATAATTTCTAATGAAGAGTTTTTGGTAATACAAGCAACTGTCTGATTTTCATGTATTTGTTGTGCAAATTAGGAAATATATTCAATTCATTATATTTTAAAAACAGATTATTTTCGTATCAGTCAGTTGTATGCTGCCGTTGTAATGAATTGATAAATGTATCCCCCATTTCTAACGAAAGTCTTTGCCGTCCACTAATAGGAAATAATCAACCTTATCGAACATCAGCTGAGGATACTGAAATAATAGGCAAATGGAAATTGTGCGTAGGAGAAGGCGGTGACACTGTTGCAAAGCCTTTAGCAAAGGCATGAATCGTAATTCGAAAGAGTGGCAAAGAATTCAGAATGATGGCAATATACAGGAAACTTATCTGCGTAGGAATTCGATCAGGCAGCCGCAATCCTGATTAATGTGAGGGAGAGGGGAAAGTTGGAAGAATGGAAATGGTACGGGAAATTGGGGAGCAGGGATAATGGTAATGCAGAAAGTAGAGAAAAGAAACGTCGTACATCTGTCTCTTTCTGTCGGCCTATTTCTGCACGTCAGATGAGTCACATATCATAAAGGAATCGCAAGCACTGAGATTCAAGGTCAAGTGACAATTACGCAGCTTTAAGGCACTTTCCAGATACCACGTTACACAGCAGGTAACATAGTAGTGACATGGATAAAGAGGATATTGTATTATGCCAACCCAGTACAGGAAGGCCGAAAATACAGATAAGCTGGGACCTTTGTACCTTTCCACATGCGTTGAAGACAATCAGTAATGCCTTGTTACGAAATACGACCAAAGCTTTACAGTGGAGCAAATCATAACCGAGAAACGCTTGTCTTTTACAATTGTACAAAGGATACGGAACCAAATTATTGCAACTGTGAAATAAAGAGGAGAATGGATCGTGAAACTCTTCTGACTTTCACAGTATGGTCTTGGTCCAAAGGTTTCATTGCCTAGATGTATATTTCCAAGGCCCATGTAGCAGCGATGTACAAATTTTTACTCCCTATATTGTGGACAGATTTGAGACCGGTCCATTTCACTGGCAGAAAGAAAATGTACCTCCCCATATATAAACAAATACAACCGAGTGGTTTGAGAACAAGGATGTGGGTGAATACGAATGGCCTATCCAAAGTTCTCACCTCAACCTTACTGTATACATATAACTTGGAGTATCGGTTGAATGATATAAATACAGCTTTTGCATTATCCACATTAGAATACGAATTGGCACATTAACATTTTTAGATTTTATTGTGTTTTGTTTGCATTAAACAAATTACTGTGTGAAATAATTTAAGTACAATTTGGTTTTCACAAACAAATATTACCAACATAATAACGTAGGTCTGGAGTGTATTCGAACCCGCGCCCTTAGTTCTTGACGTCTACTACATTTCGGAACCTGACGTCATGCCAATTGCTGTCTGTGACACATATTCCATACATAATATATATAAGCACTAAATGCAGTTCTTTTTCTTTACATGGAAATACTTTATGATCTATAAATATATGCATATTTGGCATACATAAACTACTTTGCAAGGCTTGAGAGTTGGTCTAAACTGTATTTAGTTATCATACATCACTTTAAAATTTAAAAAAAATGGTTTCATGTTGCAAGGTTATCGACATTCAATATTATCGCCTATTTTGCCACGCTAAGTCTGGAGTGGGGTGAATGCGACTAAAGTGGAATGGGTGAACATGAAAATATAGGGATGGAATTATAGAGTATAATAAAATGAAATCCAAGATAATGGCCGGAAACAAGATGGCGGTCGGATGGAGTCAGAGTCCCATCCTGAATCCTGCGCCACAACTTACCAAACTCCTCTACCAATGAAATGTGTTTCCCCATCGCTACGTGAAAATATAAATATATTGATTACAGATGCTTACTTTACCAGAACTCAATGAAATAAAATTTTCCAAGTAAACTAATTCTTACTTGTCGTTGTCAACGCAACAGTATTATTACAATATTAATTGCAGTTTCAATACGCAACTGACATAATTTAGAGACATTACACAAGTGATGTTTCTTTTATTCAAAATAAGTGTACTTTAACAATTTTAATAACATTATAAAATGCTTGATGTATAAGCATCTGATTTGTTCGAAACACAGGTAGACATGTTAAACCGGGGATGATTTTCCGAAACAGTTGAGTGACTCTGAACCTCGAGGTCTTATGAGTCGATGATGATGAAGAGAGATGAGAATTGATCGTCGCTGGAATACAAGGACAAGTGACATTTCACTTTGGTCTCAGTGTGTTGTTAGGCCTCGTAGAGGAAAAATCGGGAATGGACTAGTGAATATGCTTATAATCTACTTACCATATGATACCATTTGAACTTCACATACCTCACTACAATTACTGTGGACCAGGAACCAAGCTAAAGATACGTTTGGCCATAGACGACCGTGGTATAAATGCATTGGAAGAGGCCTGCAAGGAGCACAACATAGCCTATGCTAGCAGTAATAACTTGCAAGACAAGAGACACTGCTAACGACGTTCTAGCCAACAAGGTGAAGAAAACCGTGAAATTGCCACATACAAAATTTGGGGAACGACTGGCTACTTGGACTGTATCCAAGATCATGAAAACCACAGTGCAGAGAGGTATGGGCCTGCGAATGGTACAGAGCAAAAAACGAAGTGCAGCAAATCATCTCCAACCATCACGCGAATGGCACAGAAGAAAAGAACAAAGTGTTGTAAACCACGAACGAAGTGCAGCAAATCTACAAGCAAAAGGAAGACTCGGAGAAAAACTTCAAAGAATGTTGTAGGCTTGCTACCTTTAATCCAGCCGGCACTCGGATCTCTCGGTGGTCTGATTGGCGGAGCAAGCAGTATTGCCAGGGCAGTGAACACTGCCAAAAATCAAAACCGTCAGTTGGAAGAAGCTATTAGTCACAATCGCATGTTGGAAGCAGTCGACAGTGGCTCAAAAAACGGAAAGAACTGTACTTAATACCGTACCACTTGGGAGGGAGAAGAAGAAGCAAAGGGAATAATAATATGTCATAAAGTGATTACCCTATAGACCACGTACAAACAATAATTTGGAAAAGTTTGCCTGTAAATTAGAAATTCCGTGTCTTCGAGGTGTGGTTATGCAAGATAATTTACCTCACAAGCCACAGGGAATTGAATCGACATTTCGCAAATATATGAATGGTATAAAAGTAGTGTACAATTACAAATCAGATCAGTTTCCAAACACTTGGTACTGTGGTATTTTGTGTCTGCGCTTTCTTTCAAAGAAGTGTTATCCGCCATGTCTATTTATTTGATCGTTACGTGCCAAAGCTCAGAACTTATGGCCGTGCATTTCCCTCCTCTAGTGCAATTTGAACTGTGGAGAAATGCCCTAATTGATTTTCAAACTTATGTCTCTGTACCGAATGTGTACACCTCAAACTGTATGTTCCAGTATGTGAAAACGGATTGACACCTCAAGCGCAGTTACCTTTCCAACGGGCTCATATGAAATAAATTATCCGGAAACATGCATCAAGCAGACATTGGAACAAGATGTGAAATTTTTACTGAGCGGGAACTGAAATACTCTTAAAGCGAATTGATGTGTGGCCACGACATAGAATTTACTAAACATGATACAGCAGCAGCAATGTTAGGCTTCGAACATAAGATGTACGAGGGTGGTAAACTTCACGAATCCACACTGCCTGTAAATAAAACGCATGTGAAGGTTATAAGAGTAGACTGAAATTTGGTAAGTGTATCATTTCTCAATGGACAGTCGAGCAATATGCTACATGAGTTTAGTTTGTTAGTCTCTTCCGGTTTCAAGGTCGTGGAAATACCTAAATCTATTATTTACACTCCTGTGCAAGCGAAAAGTATCCAGGGAATTGTTGTTCGCATACGAAGAAGAAGGACAACTGATGAATTTTAGAGATGAGGGGATAACACTGCGCTTACACTTAAAGAGAGATGGGTCTGAATTTTAGGAAATCTATACAATACCGTTTGCCACACAACAAAAAGTTAGTATGTCGCGAGATGTCAAAGCGTTAATATATAATTACTTAAGCTACTTGAGAAGTCTCGGTTACAAAGTCTGTTAGAATGGATACCGAATCACTGAACATGGAAGAAGCCATTAGGTATGAAGATGCAATTACCAAAACAGAAGTTCGCTAGTATTCACCATATTTGCCAGGACCTTACTTGCCATCATAAGAAGTCCGGATTGTGGTACAAAATCAGGACATTTGCACTGTGCCATGCAGCTCATAATTAAGGTTCAGAGGAACGTTCATGAAGGCCGGAAATGCTGTTCCTGCAACTACCAAGATTGTTAGAAATGGTATACTGCACATGATAAATAGAATATCTTATGAACTGAACGGAATTGAGCTCGACCAGACTAGACATGTGGACATAACTGAAAACATGAAAAAATGTCTTTTGCTCACACACAACCAACTGCAAGCAGCTAAAATGGCTAGATGAAGTATAAAATATGATTACGTGTTACCGGTATATACGGGTAGAAGATTTTAAATACGTGTCACGCTATCAATGCTGTTGTGATATGCAGAAGACTACAAGCGTATCATAAGTTACTCGATAGGAGAGCTGGTCATCATAATGTCCAACACGCAAACGAACGCGATTCTTAATACTGGTGAAAATCCATAGACAGTTACACTTGCAATACAAAGTAGTAAATGGCTACTACCATACGTGCAGGTAAATACATCAGAGCTAAAATTTTGTCGAGAAAGGCAGAAATATTGATGTTGCATTTCGCTCGTGGGGCGTGGAAACATACCCGAGCCTACCACAGTATCTAAACGTGAATTGGAATGTCAAGTATAGTTTTGCTGCTCAGAAGCACCGTATATTATCATAGCATTTCAAACTAGTAAAGAGAAATCTATGAAAGCAGACAGTTCAAAGTTTGACAACGTGAAAATCAAGAACATCAAAGTAATTCTTAACTCGGAATAATATCCGTATTTGGACATGAAAACCAATTTGGGTGATGGCCACTGACCCTGCTCTTTTAGTTCTGAGTTCTACACTTCTGGCTTCCTCTCCTCACACCCATTGTACTCAATCACTAATGCAAAGGTCCTAGGAAAGTTCAAGGACGAGTGTGGTGGATAGCCCGTTTCTGAGTTTGTTGACCTGTGGGCGTAATGATATAGCTATGAGCGTGGAAATGTAAAAGTTACCTAAAGAGCTAAAGAAGTTCAGAAATGCACCATGAAGGGTAAAATACGCTTTGAAGACTACAATACTGTGCTTGACGCCCAGCGCAGCATAAGATTTGCGGTTTGTAACATTAGATAATACTAACAAGACATATTTTCCATGTGCATAAACAAGTTGGCACTTACCTGGCTCGACGACATGTAATGTATTTGTGAAGATGGTGTGCACACACTCCCACATCGCTACAATGGTTAAAGATTTTGGCTTGTGACATTGATGAGGTCTCACCTTGTTTTAGGAAAAAGGAGAGGGGGTGGGCCTTAGTACCTAATCATCCAGATGGTCATTCCAGGGAAGCTTACTTCGGTAGCTCTCGGGTTGACAAGAGGAGATGGTAAGCTAAGGTATATACAACAGGTGAATGTAGTTCGGCAACAGCACAAAAATCACTGAATCTAGGAGAGGAGCATTGATAATGAAATCAGTTTTATTGTTGTATATAGCATGTTTTTACTTGTATACTAATAGCACCCGTTTTGATGTATATATTTATTACCCACACTCAGCCATAGAACTTAATTTCTTTTGCTTGACATGAGATTGTGTGGTTTTGATTTGTCTCGAATTGGCACTGGTATATTCATTGTATATATTGTATATATTGTTGACTTCTGTATATATTTACTCAAATCAATATAGTACATATTAGTTTGTAAGTTTCGGCATTGTCATCATTCATCTTCGTCACTGTCAGTGTTATTGTATATATATTGAGGTATTTGTTTCAGCGTTGTAACACTGACTGCACTACATAATTGTAGTGTTGCTAGTCCCAAACGTGGATATAATGGGGAGGACAAGGACGTAGTGAATTGAAGCATGAACATTGGTAGTTTTGCTATCGATATAATAGACTAATAAAAGAGAAATATAAATACCGGAACAGTAGGAACTTAGCATCAGTTGATATATAGCAATGGTTCGCTCGAGATGTCCGACAACTGGAGACGTGACTCCCTTGAGTGAAGAGGAGGCGTTTCACGTCTCATCGAGTGATGAGAAGGCGACGTATAACCTAAACATCGACGAGTGGGTATCTGCTCTCCTGCTGCCGAAGAAGGAAAGCGAATCAGAGGTGGCAGATGGGTCTCCTGCAGAGCCTTCGTCACCACTTGGTCTCAGCCGTGTAACTTGGAGCGAATATACCATCAACCCAGAGCCTAGCCTACCAGAAGTGCTCGATGATGAACATGTGTTCCAAGTGATTGTGGAAGAGGTCCGTGCCTCTAGGGAAGAAGTTGCTGAGGACTCCCGCCAAACGTGTAGGGAGTGGCATCTCAACGTCTCCCGTATCCTGACCGAACTTCATAGTCTGCAAAAGGAAGTTGGTGATCTACCACCAACCATCTACCAAGACTGAAAACATGTATACATTTTTGTATTAAAAATAAGTATTTAAAAAATCTGTTATTTCGTAAAAGTCCTGTCATAAAGTTATCTTAAATGTCATCAGCTGCAACAGTCCTTTGTAAACAATGGGGAAGATACACTAACAGAAATACTATGAAATTTGAGAGTAGGAAATGGT
The DNA here is from genome assembly GCA_002778355.1 of Clitarchus hookeri. NCBI lineage: Eukaryota > Metazoa > Arthropoda > Insecta > Phasmatodea > Phasmatidae > Clitarchus > Clitarchus hookeri. Next base: position 73,143 of record NQII01004818.1, on the reverse strand, counting down.
TCTACATGAGGTATAATGGAGGTAACTAAATGAAATATATTCGATGTCATACAAAATTGTGGAACGAAGGTGACGGAAAGTCGTACATGATGGATATGTTATGTTAGGTTAGATTAGGTAAGTATGCTTTGGTAGAGTTAGGTGAAGTTAGTTTAGATTGAGTTATGTAGGTGAAGTTAGGTTAAGTGAAGTTAGGTTAAGAGAAGTTAGGTTAAATGAAGTTAGGTAATGTTAGGTTATGTCAGGCTATGTTGAGTTAGGTGAAGTTAGAGTAGTTAAAGTGAAGACAAGTTAGGTTAGGTTAATTGAAGTTAGGTGACGTTGAGTTAGGCGAAGGAAGGTTAGGTTAAGCGAAGTTAGGTTATGTTATATCATGTTAGGTTATGTAATGTTGTCAGGTTAGGTCAGGTTAGGTTATGTTATGTCAGGTTAGGTCAGGTTAGGTTGATTTAGGGGAAGTTAGGTTAGGTTGATTTAGGTGATGTTAGGTTAGGTTGAGTTAGGTGAAGTTAGGTTTAGTGAAGTTTGGTTAAGTTGATACTGATGAAAAATTTTGTTAGTCCTATTTGCAGTTGTTAAGTCCTACACATGGTGAAACATATTTTAAGTCATATACCAACGGGAAAAATGTACAAATCCTACACATGAAACATTTTCTATGTCCAACAAAGACGATGGGGTGGAGCGAAGGTGCCTAAGGGGGAATGCAAGACCATAAGAAAAGAGGGATCGAATGATAGAGCATTAGAAAATGTAATCAAAGATGGTAGACATCTGGATGGGATGATAGAGCACGAGAAATCGAAATACAATATGTCGTATGAGGGTAGTGGAGCACAAGCGACAGAATGAGTAATTAGCAGGTGACTAAAGTGGAATGCGAGATCATGAAAAAAAAGCTATTGAATGATAGAGCATATACCAAGATGGTGGAAATCAGGATGGAATGGTACAGCATGATGTCAAATTGGCAGCATGTAGTGCAGGTGTCTAAAGTGGAATTCGAGAGCATGAAAAAATACGGATAGAATGACAGAGTATGATAAAGTTAAATCCGAAATAATGACCGGAAACAAGATGGCGGTCGTTTGAAGCCCGAGGCTCATTCTGAATGCCTCGCCACAACATACCAAACCCGGATCGACGAGATTTTTTGCACACAGATAGTTGGAGGGACAGGAAGTGACATTGGCTACTTTTTACCCGAGAAAATATCTCATTCGCTCAGTGAAATTGTTACTGGAAAATGAAAAAGTACACAAATGCAATAACAATGCAACGTCGCAACCGAGCAACAGATCGACGTAATTTCTTCCACAGAAATAGTTGGAGGACTGAAAGTTGATATTGGCTACATTTTATTGCAATAAAATATCTCAAATTATTTACAAACGATACTAGTGAATTAAGTCGGAAAAAAGTTGGCCGCCAGCGCTCTCTCTTGCAATACGCTGTTTAAACCGTTAAAGATGTAGTAAAGAATTGTGTAGAATAAAAAGACCTAAAAAAAACTCCGCGGTACCATATATCTGTCTATCTATTACAGAGAAATGCTAATAAGTGTTTTACCATATAATTATCCAAGGCGTTGAGTTTTATAATATGTATAGATTATAGAAGATTAGCACTATATACAATTCAACTTTATTATAAAAAAAACCTAAACAACAATTCTGTAGTCCACGCGAGCGAAACCGCGGGCACAGCTAGTATACAAATATATATATATATATATATACATACGAACTTACGCCAACACGTCGACTTTCTTGCTGTTTAAATGCTTTGGAAACAGGGGTTTCGAGATACTGAAACAAGTAGATATATGTATTATGGGGCTTCTGCGACAATGGCATCTGGCAGTGGTTGTGTGGTTCGCGAAGTGGCATCTGGCAGTGGACCAGTAGTGGCATCTGGCTGTATACTAAGGGACTGATCTTGATATTTAACCATGGCCTCCATCCAACTTGGTACTTTATACTCTGTCATTCCATGCTGTGATCATGTTTCTAGAAATTTCCAGTTCATGCTCAGTCATTCCACATTGGAACTTCATTCTCTGTCATTCCGTGCCGCTATCTAGTTATCTTGTTACTTAAGTTCTCCAGTTCATGCTCTGTCATTCCACCTTGGTAACTTTTACTCTGACATTCCATCACATGGCATCTGGCAGTGGACCGACGGACTAGCTACAATCCTGCCATTTTGGATTGCATCACATCCACCATCTTGGGAGCTAGTACGCCACCATATTGGATGTCATATCATGATCTATAATTCCACCTCACCATCTTTCTAGAATTTTCCATTTTCCTGCTCTGTCATTCCACCTTGGTACCTCATGTTCTTTCATTCCTTCTCGCCTGCTCTCTCTCCAACCGGATTTCGTCTGTTGGCCGCCATATTTAATGTCTGTAGGCCGCCATGTTGTTTCGTTTACTGCTATACTAATTCTCATATCGTCTATTAGGTTGTACTAGCCACAATCTTGAAATTTTCATTTTTGACCACCAGGAGCTCCATCTTGGTTCCCCTGCTGTCTGCTAGGCAGCGCTAGTGTCGCTTGATGTCGTTATCGGCTGCTAGGAGTACTGGTGTCGTCTGGAGACTAAAAGCGATGTTCCATGTTCTGTATGCAGACACTCGCCTCTATCGATGTGATATGGTTTAATACAGTATAAAAAGCTGTGGAGGTGAGGAGTGGCGAACTGTTGAACCTTGGATTGATAGACAGACATCCCATTCGACTGAGCCACCAGGACATGTGTGCCAGTACAGGTCTAAATTATGTATATATAAATATAACCATTGGCATATCTCTATTGGAGAGGTAATAGAAAATATAAAGTGCTAGATATTATTAGTTTATAAGCATAGTTATGCATAAATCACGAACCATCCAGGCTAGGTCCTCAAAATGTTGTATGTAGGCACCATTATGCATCCTGATATTATACATGTGTAGAAGCCACCAAGTTCATTTATAGGTATAGTTAGCTTATATTTGCAAACGATTAGTTTTAAGTCCTTGAAAATTAGTATCCCTGCACGCACCAATGTGTCATATCAATAATAAGAAGATGCATATGCATAAGCATGGCAAGAACTCATATGTTAAGTCCCCAAGTAGTTTTCCAGGAATAGTTAGCATACATTTCCAAACTATTAGTGTTAAGTCCTTGAAAATAAATATTCCTGAACCAATGTATCATATCAATAATGATATGTTTCTAAGCATGGCAAGTACTCTTCAATTTGTCGATAATGATTTTTCTTTCTACTTGTGCACATAAATAACAAGTAAATAAGTTTTTTCTCTCTGTAGCATAGCAAATGATAAGTGATTTCCACACCTACATTAAAAGCATATGTGCCTACATGATGTGCCAGGCAGTACCATTAGTTTTCACTATTTCAGTCTCGACAACACACATTCCAATGATGGCAGCGTGACACATTTACCACAGACCAGGAAGTCTGAGCAGGTTCTTGCCTACACAGTGTTCAATACCGTTAGCCCACTTCCATTTCTGTCACAACAATACATTCCAATGACATATTTACCACAGACCTGAATGTCGGTGGGCAGCCATGAGTAGATAATAATGTTAGATATAAGACATTTGTATTTTGAAAAAAATTTATTAAATAAAAAATGTTGTTTGTACTTGTAGTTAGTTTGCACAATGTAATATTTGCTAGATATCGCCATTATGTTAACAAGGCATTTAAAATGTGTAATTTTATAAATAAGAGGTTAACTTTTAAACTTACAGACAAAAGTGTATGGACCGACTTGTCTATGGATTCGTATGTTAAAAAATAATTTGATTATAATGTAACATTCATCAAGTGTACAAAAAATCATTTATAAATAAAACTAAAGTATTTAATGTAATATGTTTTATTTCACTTTAAACACTTACATAAAAGTTTATGCCGAGCTATATGTCTGTGGATTCGTATTTTCAAAATGTGTTTGTAGTATATGATGTCGCAACCATATATTATAAAAAGCATAATTTTATAAACAAAAGTTATGTTATTAAAAAATACATATTTATTCAATTTTTATATTAATGTACCCAGCAGCATGTCAACTAATTCGTATTTTAAAAAGTCAATAATATGTCAAAAAAACGTTATTATGTGGAAATTATTAGAACCATATAAATTTTTATAATCATAGAATTGTGCATGTAAATATACCAAGTGTTATATAATTTTCGGGTCGTGTTTTCAGTCGAATGCAATTGTTACCCCATAAACTGTGATTATTCCTATGTGTTCGTTGCCATATTGATTTAGTAGGGGGGATAGGCATGATCTTAGGTTTTTTTTGATGCCACGAATACAGAACAGTAGTTGCGTTACCTCAGGTCGTGTTTTAAGTGCTTTATATATTTATGTCGGACACGCACGAACTTATAAGAACAGAACTTATAAGAATAGCTGGACATCATTCAACGACTGCTGGATTTAGACACATGGAAATTGGAACATATCAGACCGGTACAAGTCTAACCAAGATAAAAATTGAATTATGATCTCAGACTTTTTTATAAGCATAAATTGACACCATTTTCCATTCTTGAAATTTAGAGCCATAAGGTCAATTATGTCTTAAGCATCCTTATAAGCACAGATGTCTACCATTTTTTATCCAGTGAATCTATAGTCATCAAATGCATATCATAGGTAGTGTTCATGAGCTAAACCAAATTCTCATTGCTCAGTATGCACTAAGCCTTCTTATAATTATATTTGGCTGCCATTTTCCATCCATTGAAGCTATAGTCATCATAGATACCACTAGTGATCTAGAATAAGGTGATAATGCATGTTATGCCTCAATACGTTTTATCATAGTTGGTCACCATTTTCTAACCATTTAAGTTATAGCTGTCAAATATGTATCACAGGTACAGCTCTTCTGAAATCAATCAAGGTGATGTGGACAGTTATGCCTTATACCTTCTGTTAAGCATAGTTTATAGCCATTCTACACCCATTCAAGATATATTCAACAAATTCACATCACAGCTATTACTCCAGAATTCGATCAAGGTGATGTGGACAATTAAGTATTAAGTCTTTCATGAAAAAGTTTTTTAAGTTTACCATAGCACACATGTCTACAATCATGTTTATTTTCAAGAAACTTACGAATAATATGCTAAGTACAGAATCCGATTATAAAAGCGTTACGTATTAAAAAACTTTAACACATATTTTGTGATGTATCTACAGTCCAGTATTTTTTTAAAAGAAATTCTAATATAAAGGAAGAATTTTAGATTTCTTGCCTCCCTAAGTGAGTTTCTACATTGTATTATAAGAAGAATTCCTAAAATGTACTGACGAGCTTTTCAAACATAATTATAGCGCATGTTGGGTCGTCGGTCGCGAATATTTACAAAACTTGTTCGAATACGAGGTTTTGTACTAATATATTGATAAATAAAATGTTTTATCAATCAAATTTTTATGTTTTTAAACTTTAGCGATCTAAGTATACTTTTTTACATGTCTACTGACACATATTTTTAAAGATGAATCCAACCATATCGGAGCCGACGATTGCATGTCTATGTCCCGACGTCATATTGGATTTAATAGGAATACCAATGATTGAAGGATCCGAAAGTATAAATGGAAGCAGCTTATATGTGGTCTCGTAGCACAAAAACTATTTGCCACTCGGGTTAGGACCAGTGAATTGATGACCATATTGTATCTGTCCACCATCTTGATTCTGTCTAACCATATTGGGTCAACCACAATATATATAAAATACCTGATGGTTCCACAACCGATAATAGTGGAGCAAATGTACGAACGGATCGACCTTAAAAAAAGTTTACGATGCGACAAGTGCACTATATGTTACACGAATTGGAGAGACTATTCTTCAGCTTTCTACCAAAATAACTTACATTGAAACCATTAGTCGTGCAATAGAGAGATATATATATATATATATATATATATATATATATATATATAACACCGCTACGTGCTATTGCAAAGATATTTAAAACATATTGTAAAATAAAATATTCATAAGAATTTACTAACCCATACATACTGCACGAGCATCGAACAAACAGATATAAAGAAAAATGTAAAGGCAAATTGTTACAAGCATTTATTAACATACGTATACTGCGCAAGCATCGAGTGCTGTACATCGTGATAAGGGAAAAAAATACAGTCGCATATCTTGAAAACCCAGGAACGATAAGGACAACACTGCTACAATCTGATGCTAACATATGTTTTTAAGGACGTATGTAGCACAAGCGTCGGGTGCTGCATGCTGTGTTAGACCATGCAGGTATTACCATTCACGACGCCATGAGGCGAGCACGTTGTCATAAGAACAGATATATTTCAAGACCTGTTTTCCGGAACATTAGTTCTTTCGATTGCGATGTTGCTAAGGACGATAATGTGTTTGTGAAGCAAGTTCCTACAGCATAAGAGAGTTTCATTCTACTGAGTTTTATGTAAAGGTTCGCTTTGCAAGGAATGACTGCGCACAACGGATCTGGTATTCTGGAGGTTTGCTTCTACAGGCATCCTTATAACAGTACAGTGACTAGTGTTAATTACCTTAGTCAAATAGATTCTAGAGACATTATATGTTGGAAGACGTTTGCTATTAATGAGCTTGTTGCTACTTCCAATTCTGTTATTTCTTATTTCCCCGTCTCCAGTATTGTATTCTCGACGTAGGCTTAAGTTTGAGCTAGGAGATGCGATTTGGATATTTAGAAAGTTGGTTGGTACTAATGGTGATGTTCGTGTATTAAGTCATGTACAGTATGTGTATTGTGCACCAAAAGATAAGGACTTCCGGGAGAACTTCCGGGAGCAGGCTGGCACGTCCCTCTTGCAACTGATGTTCAAGGTCAAACCTGTTTTCAGATGTGTTAAAGGGATCTGGAGTGGAGAAATAAAACTACTCCTTGTAGGAAACATTTTTATTAAGCACAATACATGCAGGTAGTCCTTGGTAGTACTACCTAATATCATACAATTTCCTTACGAACCAATTGAAACGAAACAATCAAATTCAGAGTACCGCCAAAACTCAGAGTACAGCCAACACGTCCGACCCGTCCGATGTTGTGCGATCAACTAACATCTCTAGTATATGTAAGGCAGCCTAGGTAGTCGGCTGACGGCGAGGGCACTGTGCAGGTCTCTTCAATTTGAAGGGATGGTACAAACATCAGCCGGAAGAGACACGTTAGGCTCCAGGGTCACAGGTCAGGCCAGTCATGCAAGCACTTCCTTATACGAGAGGAATTCAGTTACATATTACATTGTAAAAATTTTTATTTTTAAATATTATATACATGTACTTATTTTGAATACATGCCAACTATAAGCACATTTATTATATAGAAATGGCATTAAAGGTTTGAAGTTTGTAATGTCAAGTAAGGAAGCATCACAGCACATACATTTCAAATACGTACATATACTTATATATAAGTATTTGCGCCCAGCGCAGTGCGATGCTATTTGCATGGTCCGTAAAATATACTTAGTTTTATCGGCTTTTGTAAACTTTCGGAACATTAAAACACTTGAGCACTCGAGAAAGAGGTCAAGCTTGCATACCTGCCTAAAGAATTCCTTCTCGCATATGCAAGTCATGAATTACAATCCGTCTACCAACTTCTTCCTGCCTATCTAAAACAGGACGAAGAGATTTTTGGCTCCCTCCCATGCCTAGAGTGTTTTCAAGGTAGTGATACTGTTACAGACACACGACATTATATGAGCTGGTGTCATACACATCGGGAGAGAGTAGAAGCAGCAGCAGCATAAATTAAACAAGACACCTCCAAAGCTGAAAGATGAACGACTATAACGAATATGTGTTGGTGAATCTTCAACTTCGCATGCTAGACAGCGATCAACCCGATAAGATAACATTTTACAGTCCAGCAATCATTCTGTTGTTTGCAGCACATAACCAGCAGTCATCTACTGAGGCAACCCGAGAAAGGCAACGCAAACTGTCATGTAGTGTGAATAGTATACAAGCGAGCGTAATGTAGAAATGATTGTCACTTCGTCGTCGAGTGTGGTGGAAAGCATATCGTAAAGACTGCATTCATCTACAGCGATAGCGTGCGCTGTTATAGTATGAAGATGGAATAGATGGTTAAAGTCTTACCATCTGTAACACCGTCAGCATCGTCAACGTTATTATCTGTAATACTTTGTACAGCGTTTCCGCAGTCGAGTCTCTTGTGCCTTAAAAGTAAAACACGAGTAAAAACCAGAGCAACATACAGTAAACACAGCGCTCAGCACTAGTTTTTCATTCACAAAAAATCCAAATCAGGTATTTGAGCTACTTCAGTTAGAAGAATCGCCAATAGCAAGGGCCATGGAGATTCTCTACGTACATCACGGGAACAATGTTACTTCTGTGGAAACACTTTTAGTAAAAATTGTAATGCGAGCATACATGAAACTAGCCATTGCATGTTCAGCCCAGCATACGAGACATACTACTGCGATACGGTGTTTACCCGGAGTGATCACCTGTATAGACATAACAAGAAGTGCAGAGGCAATGCATGTTGTTCATCGGGAAGCGAGTGCAAGTGTTGCGGCCCTAGACATTTTTCTAGAAGCTGTAGTGTCAGACGACATGAAGATAGCAACTGTCCATTCACCATGGCTTACAAGACTTACCCATGTGACCACTGTGGTGTGGTATATGAAAAGAAGTGTAGCTTGAATGCTCACAGATGGAATTATTCTACAAAAACTGACATCATAGTTCTTTAGGCCGATTAAAATAAGTTGAGTGTGTAACTATTATTATGTTTTTACATGTCCGTTAAATGAAGTTGAAGTCTAGAAATAACTTCTATGTTATTCGTTTATTTTTACTTTTGCTTATAATAAGCTGTTCGGGAGAAACGATTAAGACAAATCTGAGGTACTTGTACATCGAAGATGTCATTAATTTTGAACTCAAATATACATTTTTTCTGGTGGTCCTACGCAGTGACTTGATGCATAAAAATACTTGTAAGCTGTGATTATATAAGAACTTTAAATAAATGTACCTATATTCTTGTTATAGACATTGGCATGAATTAATGGGAAAATTAGAATGTCGGTTGAAAAGAAATATGATAACTTTGTCGAAGCTATTTTTTTTCTGTCAATAAGTGCTATGTGATTAAAGGTGGAAAGACTCTACGAGAATTGTATTTAAACTGTATTAATTATTGCGAGATACTTAGAGCATAACTAAAACATAATAAGTTACCTGTGGTAGGTTTGAATATGTATATAGAGGCAGTTGCATGACCTCGGTAATAACTCAAATGTTATTCGTTCTCCGCAGGAGTCAGTTTGACAGTAGTCTGGGTGTGTGTGTTCTTATCTGCTTGAAATTAATGCAAGCTTCTGATAATGTGAGATTGAGTTCTGAGTATATGTATGTATGCAGTGCTTATTCGATTATCCTATCAATAGTTGGTAAAAAAGGGTTTCTGCTGTGGCAAGAAATTCTAGAGATAACTGAATATGTGTAAAGTGAACATGTACGAAGGAACAACTCTTTGAACTGCTTCTGCAGACGAATTAACCTCTTCGTCCCGATGATAGTAAAAATGTTCTTATTTTGTTCGCATCTTATCACCAAACCTTTGTTTAACCGAGATTTTTCCATTTATTTCATTGTTCATGGTAGTAATATATTTTATTTTTTCTACATGCTTCCCAAACAGAAAATGGCCTTACTGTCCTATTAAGACCTTGCTTGACTTGAAACACACTCACTTGTTCGAGGCCACACCCGTCAGGTCATCGCACTTGCTATTAAAATACACATGTTGTTATAGTATGTGTATCATATGTGCGTTTACCAGGCTGTTAGAGTATTCCTTCCTTCTCCACAAGCCCTGCTACTCAGTTAGGCTGCTTTGTTATACTATACCGAAGAGTTGTCTATTAATAAATAAAATACTGTATTTTTATAAGTGTTGCTAACTTGTGATGCAACCAACATTATAGTTCGAGCAAGTGCAAGTGCGTATTGCTACGTTTCATATGAGAGGTTATGATTATTACTATGACTTCTATAAAGAAGCTCTTCCATACTACAATTACGAAAGATGTACAGTTGTTTAATCTTAGACGAGAAGGTCAGCTACCAGCAAGTGCAGGCAGTCTTGTTGTACATGTCAAATTGGGTGAAATTCGGAAGGAGAAACCGATGGGGACTCGACTGACTTACGATTGCGGTATTTAGACTCTGACGTAAAATTTGCTGGAGCTAACATTTCCAGTGAATTCGGCGGTTTTACACGAACGCAGAAGTGATTGGATTTTGTTTTACCACACTGGGAGTTAGTTGACTGATATATAAACATGGGAGCATAAATAAATGAAATAAATCTCCATTTTGAATCTTCGTCCAAATCAAACATATATTCAACTAACATGAATTTATTTCATAAAAATATTACATCTCACATTGAATAAAATTCATATAAATCACATCCCTATTTATGTACCTATCCCAGCCAGAAGCAGATTACGAATTTACTAAAATACTAGTAATTATAAACATATAACAATGATTTCACCGCTTTTCCAAGTAGCATAGGATTAAATACACATCACCAAAATTATGCAAACTGAATATATTTCTTAAGTGATTAACTCGTAATTGGGAAAATGTTATGGAATGTGGACTGTGAAGTGCTTTTCATGTTTTTTATAGCTTCTTCTTAGGAACTTTGAATACTATCACATTGCAAGTGTTATTACGCACTTTCGGCTTCTTGAAGCAGGGCTCCCACTCGGGAAGAACAGCTGGAACATAAAAAAGACGCCTTGTAAAGCAATGTTAAAAACAATAATGAATAAAACACATGCATTGCCAGGGCCGTAGCTAGACTTGTATTTAAGGTAGGGCAGCTGTGGTTACAGGTAGGGCGGAAGTATAAATGTTACTTGATCTGTTCTGGTCAATCATAAAAAACGGAATTTATTCCGATTTCTATGTGGTCAGTCGATTTTTGGCTTTCTTGACTTGTAACATATTGTGTGAGTCAGGTTAATACTTAAGTAATCGTCATGGTTTTATACAGGGTGTAACAAAATTCCCTTAAATTGCGATTTCGAAGTTGGTCCCATTGTAAAAGTTGTTCGTATTGATGGGTGGAATGACCCCCATTCGGCATTTAATGGAATTTTGTTACATCCTGTATAAATATATAAAAAAGTTATTTACTCCGATTTATATTATTATTTCTCCAATCATATTCAAACAAATTCAATATAACAATAAAAAGCCCTTCCTTAAAACAGCTGAATTCTTCGATTTGCCATATTATTAAAAATGCGAAGGACCTTATTCAGGTCAACTGACTTGGTTCTTTTCTTTTCAAAGGCCAGGAATAATAGAATACCATGCCTGCCATTCTTTCGTGACCCATTGATAGCCTCTGAGGCCTATTGATTGCAGTCAAAGTTGAAAATGTAGATTCGCACACAGCAGTGCTACATCCTATGGTCGCCACAGATGCAAAAAGTTCATATGTATCTTTGAAAGCCTCTCGCTGCCTGTATAAAACTCGCAATGTGTTTTCCATTTTATCGTCGCGACGACTCAAATAATCTTTGACCACAGAAGCCTCTTCCCTTGATGGTATTGTTAGACCTGAAAATTAGTAGATATTATGAATGTGACATGAAATGACACTAATACAATACAGGCAGAAATGTAGTTTTCTTTAATTTTCTCACACTTACCTATATTTTTTAGAGGTACCATTTTGTCTAAATCCAACTCATCGAGATTAGCTATTGAATTTAGTAGGTCATCATTGTCCGAAAATCTTCTTTGCAATTCAGCAATTAGTATATCTAACGTTTCAAAATATTCTGATTTAAATGGCTGATCATTCTGGTCTTCTATATTTTGACTCGCAGAGGAACAGGAAGGAGCATACGTCAAGTAATCATCCATCCGGTTTGATTTTTTGATTTGTCTCTTCTGAATCTGGTTTTCGGAATCGCCGCTTGTCTTAGACTTAGCTTCTTCCAAAATTTGATGATACATTTAATCAGTTCTCAGCTTAATTATTTCATTTTGGACGCACTTTATGATTGTTATGGTGTCTTTCAACCCTGCACTTCGCGCTTGTAAAGCTGCATCTGCAGGCTGAAGCATGGATAAGATTTTGTTGGCTACAACCATGGCCATTCGGAATTCTAAGTTAAGCATGACTTTTTTAATGCCGACACTTTTAGCGACGAAGTCACCGTTAAATCTGTTATTTTTAATTTCATCTAAAGTCTTCAAAATCGATAAAAAATTCTCGTTCACAACTTTTGTAACCGCCAAGTGTCCTGACCAACGCTGTTCGAGAAGCCGGCCAATCCTTTTTCCATCATACAAGGCGGCTATTTTGCCATGGTGAAAGAATTCGTGCAACATGATGCATTGATCAAAAAATAATCGAATGTAAGTCATTTCCGAGATAGTCCTGATGACTATCAAATGCAAGCGATGGTTATAGCAATGGACGTAAGGAATATTTCGGCCCAATTTATTTTCTATTCTGGTGGCAACTCCCGAAACTTTCCCACTCATTACACTTGCTCCATCATAGCATTGGCTTAGCATACGAGAGAGGTCAATGTTATTTTCCGTAAGGGTATTTAACGTTAATTCCGTAAAAGTGGCTGCATCAAGGTTTACAGTAGTTGTAACTGTCAGCAACGACTCATTGACAGTTCCATCCTTAACATAACGTATTGCTATTGCAATATTTTCACGATTATTTTTATCTTGCGTCCCATCTTCCATTAAAGTAAACCAGTTCTCGTCAGATTCCTTAATATCTTTAACAATGGAATTTCGTACTATTTGAACCATTGCTTGAATTATTTGATTTTGAANTTAATATCTTTAACAATGGAATTTCGTACTATTTGAACCATTGCTTGAATTATTTGATTTTGAATTTCAGGTGAACTATATGTTGCATTTTGTGGTATATGAATGAGAGCCTCCTTCAAATTGGGATCTCTCATGCACGTATATTCAAACAANGTTGCATTTTGTGGTATATGAATGAGAGCCTCCTTCAAATTGGGATCTCTCATGCACGTATATTCAAACAAATTCTTAAATAATCCTTGTTCTTTTTCTTCCTCCAAAATATAATTTCCACGCAAAGCTAGTTCATTGACAACGAGAAATTGTATTACTTCAATAATAGACTTCACGTAATACCTGTTTTGTTCTAATGCTTTTTGATGTATTAACGTTGAAACACTGCTAGTTGTTGATAATCTATGTAATTTTTCCTGCCACATCGCCATGGCTTGTAGATGAGGAATGGATTTTTCATGCTTTGGAAAACCAGTTTTTGAATCAGTGGCATTTTTCCAGTTTTTAAATCCTGTAGATGTGTACGAAGTCTGTTTGCTTCCATGTGGTAAAAATTGCTGGCAAGGATAGCAAAAAGCAGCATCTTTCGCGACAGAATACTGCAACCATTTATATCGCTTGAACCAGTCCACTACAAAGGCCCTGCTGTTATTATCTTTTGGATATGTGTCTAAAATCACCTGCTTTATAGGTTCTCCGATTTGTGCAATATCAGAAGGAATACCATAGTTAGCATTACCAACATGTTTCACCGTACCTGTTTCCATACGGCTAGAAGTAGCTGTTGAATCCTGTGCTTCCATCTGTTGTGAGGAATGAGGTTCTTCGTGGTCAATTTCTTTTTCTACTCTTCTTTTTTTGCTAAAGAAAGTCCGTATATCAATCGCAAAATCAATCAATCTTCAATTGACAGCAATAAACAAACAATTGTGTCCCTATCTGACTGAAAAACTGTACTGCACTAACCAACGCCCACCACATACAGACAAATCACCTCTAATTTGCTTATTTTAGTTTAAAAACGGAATCCCCATAGGGCTCAGTGCTGCCAACTACACCGTAATTACGGTAGATCTCCCGTATTCAGCACAAATCTACCACCTACCGTAGGGTTACAACTACGGTAGCAAAATATACCGTAATTTAAGGAATCATAATTTTTAGGTAATTATGATATATATTCTTTAACTTTCACGAGTTTATCGACCGATGATAATGCATCCTTAGTTTTATTTGGGTATTTTTTTTTATTCTGTTGACAGTACAGTATATTTTTCCTTACGCGTATAATTTTTGGAAATTCTCCAAAATGAGCTTTGAGATATTACGCGAACAAGTTTGGTAGGTAGGTAATTGCCGTATTTGATTGTAGATGAATACTAAGAAGTTTTGAATTAAGTCTGTTCGTATTCTCAGTTGAAATTTATTTTTTTAATTTTATCATTATCTTGTGTTGTTAATTTGATTTTGATGGAAATGATATTACAATAATTGTGATACAGATTTAAAACTTTTTTTTTTTTTTTTTTTCAAATTCTGGCCTTTACCTACTTTTTTGATGTAATGTATAAATTAAACCATAATTTCGGAAAATCTACCGAAATTTTTGATAAATTCTACCGTCAGCTAGATTTCAGGGTTGGCAACACTGATAGGGCTTAAAAGTGGTGGCTAGGGGATTCCCCGTGCCATAGACTGCAATATGAACAAATATCGCAAAACAGACTTCAAATGCCATCTATAAGCAGTATAACGAATTATGACTGTAAGACTAGATCATAGATGTCACTATACGCTAGTATTTTTTTTCCGTCATAATCTGCTTCAGTACCTACTTTGCTTTTTATTAGTCGATTATTAAGGTAGGGCATTGGTATTTTAAGGTAGGGCATTGCCCCACAATGCCCCTCCCCTAGCTACGGCCCTGGCCTACGGTCACATAAGCTACACACACTTATCTGCGCATGTACTCACATAGATAAAGTGAACTCATAAGTCTTCCTTTCCTTCCGAATGTATGTTAAAAACAATAAGAATATGTAACTTTATCGGACTATTACTGACTTTAAAAACAGTACACCCTAAAATAACTCCGGGACACGATAAAATAACATATCACATGCTTCTTCAAGTTTTTTACTTCCGGGCGCCAATTTCGAAACGAATCAAAATGTGCCACGTTTTTATTAATTTGCCATCTTTTGCAACTGTAGAGAAATTTCACAGTTGGTTTGTCGGGATCTTGCTGTCGTGTGGTGAATCTCCCTTCCTAAATTGTGTTTCCGGCTTGTCTTTAAGAAATTATATTTGGTGTTGACTGTAAGCCGCCTCATGACAATGCAGTTTCATGGCAGTTCATAATTTTCAGAGAGAGTGACGGACGGAAACAAAAAGCAACAAGTCATGAGCCACCGTGAAATTATTATCTCTTTTAATATATTTTTATGTTTAATCATTTAAATGAGTCTGGCTGCGTGTAGGGTGAGCTTTGGTAAAACTATTGTACATTTAGATTACTTACATTTTGCACGTCGCTGAATAGGCGCCAGTGTTTTAGGAATTTAATTGTTAAGTTTTCACATAATTTGCTTTTATCGAAATGAGGATGTGGTACTTTGATAGGGTAACGTTTGCTAACTGCCTCCCTTCTGTTTCCGTATTCTTTCCCGTCATTGAGCATTGTGATTGCACGATGGCAAAATTTGTAATATACAATTCAAGATAAAGCTTATTATATGTGCTAGTCAGAGTAATTTACGCTGAATTCTAGAGAAATGAAAACGTATTTTATATAAAGTTGGCTTTTACTTGTATTCCATCATTTGTTATAAGTACTTATACCAAGCGGCACAGTGTAATGATGACGAGAGAGTATATTTTTAATACCTCTTATGAGCTATGTGAGTTGGTGTTCGACGAGAGAACAATTCATAATCTACAGCAGTAGCAAAGTAAACGAACTAGTTACCCACACTGACAACACGCTACACTGAGCAGTTTTGTGTACAGTGCTGACCATACATTACATTCTTATGCAACATGTACACAGTTGAAAACACTTGGGCCGAGTGTGTTAGCTGTTGTGGAAAATTTTCGTACTATTTACTGGAACTTCGAAATCATACTCCTTCTCTTCTTCCACTTCCTCTGCACATTCAGCAAACGCATCATCTGGGATGACATCCTTGGTCAAGTCTATGAATAGTTCCAGAGGACACAGAGGCTTGCACCCAGGAATCTGGAGCAAGTATGGGTCGGTAGTGGTGCTGTTTTTATAAAATACCTGCCGAAAAAAGAGTAATATGTCCATAAATCTGGTCAACGAAAGGTACCTTTTTGCACCTCAATGACACTCGATTTTCAACAGCAGTACCTACCGTGGTGTAATAGCTTCCGAACAACTCTCTGAGTTCAACAAGCACTGCAGATGCATACGGCACCAGAATGCCATTGAATACATTCAGTGCCTGAAGCAAGTTGACTATACTGTTATCGTGGGCTGAGTATATGTAGAGACGGCGGTCAGGGTCCAGGGTGCCGTTCGCCTTGTGCTGCATGTTAGTCACCATCTCCTTCAGCAAGGGACCTGGAAAGACCAGTGCGATGACTATGAAGAAGACAAAATATTGTTACCCATAAAAACAGGTAGAATGTAACTGAGAATTTGGGGTAACGTATCTTTAAAAAGGGCTGCGAGGGGCCTGGAATGCAACCTACTTCATGTTGACTCGGGAGTGCTTGCAATCGTTGATGTTCAACTAAATTTTTAAGGTATAATTTTATTAAAAGATTATTTCATTTGTTTGGAACCAAGCTATTCCACAATTATTCGAGAGTCAGGTATTTCAACTCGCTTCTCTTGATGGTTCCATGTGACACCAAGTTAACGATTACACATAGTACTTTCCTTTACGTTTAATATAATTTAGTTATTATTTAAGCAATCCAAAGAATTGTTCGAAACAGTATTATCTTATAATATGAAGTAACTATGAAATTTTGCATGTTTCAGAGGAAATAAATTTTCAGTGGTTTCGAATATCGAATACATGCACTTACTCAAAGCTTATCCATTATGGATTGCTTAAAGTCGTACAAAATTTATATATTTAATCATATATAGCCAGAAAGTATGGCTAAAAAGGTTTTGAAACTCCAGTCGGTATTTGAACTATGGACCCCACTATAACCTCTGCATTCCCTGTCTACATATAGTGTTAAACATCTACGCTCCTAAAACAGTATATTTAATACCAGATTTCTTCTTGTAGTTCCCGGAAGTTATCTCTTAAGTATTTCTTTCGCAAAGCTTGAAGGCGATGCAATCTACTGACGGTGTGAAGCCTAGTATGTCATATACAAATACACGAATACTTTTAACGACTGCCCAAAGTTTTACATTGAAAACAATGTTGTTATTGTACCAAGACTTTAGGTATAAGTAGGAATGCTCGGCGACACGAGAAGAGTGATTGTTTGAAGAACCCAAATCATGCGATTCTTAGCTGCTCTAAATGTTCCAGACAGTTCACTCGATGTGATATCTCATATAAATACATCAAGGCCGACAAATGTAGTGACCTTTTGTCCACTGAAAAACAGTATTTCTTGACTTAGTTACTAACTGTAAATACACTACTGGATACGTTCGCAGACGACAAGGGAATTCGCATGAGGAAGTATTACGTTAATAGCCACACGCAGTTTATGCAAGGCGATACATTGAAGGAACACTTCATGATCCGCGAGGGTCCATCTACTGGGAGTCAGCAAGTGATGCCAATACCTCTTGATGCATCGATTGGTGTTATTTCCACAGACAGAGACAGTTAATGCTAATGGCGGGGAGAGAGAGAGAGAGAGACCTACCACACATGGTAGAGTAGGTTTGTGTGGAATGTACACTTGCAGGACTTTTACGTGAAATCGGCGAACTACAAAATAAATGATCAATGGATTAAATACTGATGGTGATCATGCGACTCCTACAAAAAACAATAAACTTTATATTGAGGACGAAACAGGAGGTGAAGAAGATCATGAAGACAGGATTGTTGATAATGATAATGGCGATAGTGTTGATGAAGTATCTGATGAGAAGGATGATTATTATCCCGACGTTCACCCACATTTATCCAACGATTTTCCTGCTACAAGTGGTCTGAAGAAAACATAAGACGCTGAGAACACCAGCTAAATGTTTCCCGAAGAGCAGAATGAACTTCTTAATAGACTCATATTTTTGACTGGCCTGCGAAAACGTGGGTATCTCTAGCACATTGTTAAGATATTTTCGATCATCGATTAACTGAAGGATTATGGTTATATCAGATGAAACTTTTGGCTTCTTTACATGATCAGAAAATATCTGAGAAATTTAGCGATCAAATGCCCTAAATAATTAGAAGGATGGAATGTATATACTTATATAAATTAAATTTATATATTCATAATAATTTGTGAGTGGGTGAGCGAAGAGATTTGGGCAACTATTAACATCGAGGTCTTGAGAAACGATGAGGGTGAAACGAGTTGAGTATGGAGCAGCGCCGGAATGCAAGGGTGGGGAAAACCGAAGATCCCCGAGAAAACCCATCGACCAGCGCCATCGTCTGTCACGATTCCCACATGCCATAATAATTTGTGTTTCATTTATTATGCAGTTCAATCTGCAAGTGTTCTAGGTAAAACTGCAGAAGGGCTATGGTAGTATCTGAAGTGTTATGCCTTACTCGGATCACTTAAAATCGGCTGAGTACTGTATGGCAAACGAATTAACTGAGGAATGTTTTCATAGGAATATTTTTCGGGAATGAGGAGTATATTTGTGGAATGTTTCGCAACTGGTTGGTTTTCCTGGTCAGTTGGCTGGTATGTTACTATGACACATTGGTAAGGTCAGCTCTGGTTGAAATGTTTTGCAAACATATTGAGAAAATTTGCCGAGATGATGTGATGATTTTACGAGTAATTTATGAGACGAGGTTAGCTACAAGACTCTCATTAGAAGACTTTTTTTTCGAGATTGCCCATCGTCGTTTGTTTGTATACGCGGGTGCTATGGTCTGTTGATCTTGTCGGTTGGTCTAGTCAGTTCTGTATGAACTGGTCTCCCCAAAGGCCCGTCTTGAGCACAGTCAGTCTCGCCAGGAACCAGTCTTGGGTGGAGTTAGATTTAGGTGGAGTTAGTCTTGGGTGCAGTCAGTCTTTGGCTGGTAAGGTTAGTCAGTATGGTCTCTTGGTATGACCAGATATTCGTATGGTCTGTCCCTTTTTCTCAATTCTTCGAGTTCAATGTCATTGGTGTTAATGTCAAGGTCAACAACAACCAACACGGTGGTCTAAATCATCAATAACATTTTTTCCTTAATTTTTGGGATCGTTTTTAGTTTTTTCTCGACTTTTATGATTGGGAGTCGTTAGGAGATGGGTGGAGGGGGTTGCAGAAGGGGAGGGTGGGATAATGATATATATACCTAGATTTTTAAAAATTTTCTCGATTTTTGAGATTTTTTTATGATTGGTTGATCAGATGAGGGAGGGGATGTTGGTTTGGGTGTTAGGGTCGGTCAGGGGAAAGGTTGGGTGGTGTTATACATTTCTCTATTTTTAAAAGATTTTTTTTGTTTTTTTGCTATTGGGTTAGGTAGGGTTGTGGTAGGGGTTGTTGTATTGTTTGAGCAGGTAAGGGTGGGTTAATATTATAAGTTTCTCGATTTTTTTTATGGATAGGTAGGTGGGTGCCGGTGGGAGGGGAGTGGTTTTGGGTTAACCAGGTGGGAGTGTGGTGTAATGCTATATGTTCCCCGTTTTTAAAAAATTTTACTATTTTTAAAATTATTGTGGAATTTTTGGGCTTCAAGGACAAGGTCACCCGATTCAAAGTCATGTATAAGAGGTCAAGGTCAAGGTAACTGACATCCAATATGAAGGTAGAAGTAGTTAAAACTATTTATTCCTCAATTTTTAGAATTATTTTTTGTTTTCTTATTTTTTTTCTGTATTTTTTATAATTGGGCGATGGGTGGATGACGGGTAGGGGGTGTTGGTAGGGTTTGTGCAGACCGGGTGAAGGGTGGGGAAATGTTATATGTTCTTTGATTTTTTAAATNGGGGGGGGGAGTGTGAGGTTAACATTATATGTTCCTCAAATTTCAATTTTTTTTCTCTTTTCTGTGATTTTTGTCGATTTCTTTTATGATTGGGTGGGCGGGTCGACATGGGAGGGGTGGTTGGTTAGAGCGAGCCGAGGAAAGTTAATGCTATATGTTCCTCGAATTGTAATTTTTTCTTGGTTTATTGCGATTTTTCAGAATTGTTGTTTGAGGGTGTTGAGGTGAGTGGGGTGAGGTACGGATGGGTTACTGGTAGATGTTTATAGATTTTAATAATTTTTAGCAGTTTATTTTTATTTTTTGCTAAGTTTTTTTTTTGTTCAAGATAATTTAAGTTCATGGGTACGGGGTCACAGCTAAGGTCTCAGACACCCAGATCTAATATGGTGGTTGGGTGACATCACAACATGGCGGCTGCCGAGCGCCATCTTCGCCTGCGGCTTCAATCAAGATGGTGGATGAATCTGAGATCCAGCGGCAGGAGCCTGTGTGCCCGGACCTACATTCCTGTACTACTTACATTTCTGTCAAGTTATCACAGTAATTTGATTTTCCCGCACCCCTATATGGCACAGAGGATATTCCAGACGCTAGTAAATCATACGCAATTTCTGTAAAGAACCTGCGAGTACCTGCCCACATTTCGCATTATAAATGCTTGCGGTTGATTGCTAAACATCCTAGTTTGGCGAATAATTATGATTGAATTCCAGCACAGGAGAACGGAGCAACGTACGACTAATATCGAGCGTCTGCGCGTAAGTTGTGGTGGTAACGGGGAAGTGGGTGTTTTTTGTGGTGATGTTGAAGGGAGAGGGGGATATTCTTTGTAGATTTATAGAAGATTGGGGAAGTCGAACTTAGTGGGTACATTGTGATAGACTGGTAAGTCGGAAAATGTGGAGAGGGCAGTGGAATTATAAGACTAACATCGATTTACTGCTGGTGACGCAAAGCTAAAATCAATAGGTGAAGGTGGACATTTGCGACTATTTAGGCAATATTATTTATCAGCGTGTTAGTCGCTTGTTGTCTGTAATAATGAGAGGATGTGAAACACAATTTTTTTTAAATGGTGGAAAGAAAATTGAACGCGCTACATTCTTAACCATCTTGAAATTTAAAAACAGTTAGAAAATTATTACGCGAAATTATATTTTTAAGATTTTATTTTTGTTTAGGAATGTTTCACAGTTTTCTTTTTTAGGATAATTAGGAAAATACAAGATTTTTGTTTAAGTTTTCCAGTTCATATTCCTTCAACGACAAAGGACGAAGCCTCAGGTCTTGTCAAGGTCACGCAGTCCAATACCGCCGCAGTTCAAGTTGATGGACGTAGCTTCTGAACACATCCTCCAGACCCAAGTCCTCAGTCGTCAGTTGCATCCCACTCACCTCCATGGTAAAACCACCTAAGAAACAACTCTCACATAATATAGGAATAAATCCCATATTTAGCAAACTGTTTTTATGGGGTAGCTTACACTAAATATTCAAAAGAATTTGCAGGCGAGTAATATAGGGGTTAGAGTGAGATATTATATCCACACTTTCAAAACCGACCGGAGCTTAGAATAAAGATAGATTTAATGACACGAAACTAATTAAGATATTCTTTCCGGACACTTGTGCAAAAATATGTTTGTTGTTCTGAATGATTTCGTAATGTGTAGAAATATTGCAGAATACAGGAATCAAATGACTCTGAAAGTAATATAAAAAAACATTAACAATTTATTTGATATCACAACCTAGCTTCATGAAGAGAGAAAAGACCAAATTAAAAGTTTATGTCGGAGTGTTGGACTCCTTTGAAATAATGGTTTTTTAAGCAAGAGAAATAAATTTAAATGCAGATTGAGTAATATCTGTATACGAAACGATTTTTCTGTTTAATTATATTCTCAAACTAATTGAAATTCATACTCCAACAGTTGAAAACACTTTCCAAAGGCACACATCCATCCGTATGCCGGAACATGAATGACTGTCTTAGCACTGGCGGATATACCCGTAGTAGGGAACCCCTCAGGAAACTCACTGCTCCATTAAAGATACATAAGGCCAGAACAGGCATTTAAATGTCATTGAGACACTTAGGCCAAATGTAATCTCAGATTGTATGCCAAAATAGAAAAGTAATTATGCTTGTGTGAGGTTTACATGGTGGGTGTACTGTTGTAAGAAATCTTCGCCAAAAAATCAGAAACTACTTTTTTCAACTCAATATTTCTAAGTCATAAAATGAGAGATTGAATTTTAATAACTTAAATCATCTAAGCCAACAAAATAGTTTGCTGACGCAAAAGTATTAATTGAAATTTCAGTATTTTAGTTTGGAAATTATTATTTAAATAGCGAATTACCTGCGGCCAATTTCTGGAGCTCTCTAGTACCAGCAGTGGTTAAGTAGTTGAAGAATAGGTTCATTGTCTTCAACGGATTCGGGTAATAAGGGTAAAAGCAGTGAGATATTCGTAAATTGTGCGTTTCCTGAAAACATTTGAGCATTTATTATATCCAACTCTACATATATATTCTATCGTGTCTAAAAGTAGAGAAATATATGTCTTATGCAAAACTACTATAAATTATTCATCGAATTTAAAAGTGCTGTTTTTTCAAGAGTATTACACTGGCAATCTAGATTTATGTATTTAAAGAAGCGGAAACTTATCACGTTTTTCTCACACTCTACAAACGTCCTGTGTGTTTCCCCTGTTTCACACAACACACGTCCAAACGACAGTCAAGTTCTGCTCATTCCTTCTGTAGAGTTTCACCATCAATGGATATCACAAATCACTAATGCACCCCCTTTGCTCTGCCAGTGTTGTAGGACGTGGTGGGACGTAAATAACGTCCTTAATGTGCCAACGAAGTAAGAAGTCACACGGCGTCAGATCAGGAGACCTAAGGGGCCATGCGAACAGAGCTATGTCATCCAGACAAACGCACCCAATCCAGCGACGTGGAAGTTCATAATTTAAGTAGTGACGAACGTCAATGTTCCAATTTAAGGGGGAGGGGGCCCCGTCTTGTTGGAAGACGAAATTCCTGGAGTCAGAATTCAGCCGTGGAAACCACCACAACTGCAACATATCAATATATCAGTTCCCTGTTACAGTCTTCTCACAGAAGAAATACGGCCCATAAATCTTTGTCTGTGATATCGCGCAGAAAAAAAATTACTTAGTGTGAATCCCTTTGAAGCTGCACAATTGAACGAGGCGGTTCACTGCCACAGCATCACGTTAAGATGATTAACATTTCCAGATAAAAGGAACGTTGCTCCGTCAGTGAGTATCAAATATGTAGGAAAACCATCGTTCTCCAATGCTGCCTGCATTCTAATGTGAAATTCAAATCGCTTTCCACAATCTCCTGCTCTGTTTGTATGGCCACCCAGGTCTCCTGATCTGACGCCATGGGACTTCCTCCTTTGTAAGTACATTGAGGACCTTATTTACGTCCCACCACGGCCTACAACACTGGCAGCGCAAAGGAGACGCGTCAGTGCTGCTGCGATATCCATTGATGGTAAAACACTACAGCAGAGACGGGCCGTAGTTTACTATTTTTGAACGTGTGTAGTTTGATAGGAGGGCAGAAAATATTTAGAGTGCCATAAAAACTTGGTAATTTTTAGATTTTTTTCGTGCGTCAATCTATATTGTCAGTGTAATTAATACTCTTTAAAATACAGAACTTTGAAACCCGATGAATCATTTAGAGTAGCTCTATATAATGAGTATATGCATATTCTTACCATCACCAATTCATAAAATATAATTAAACACATTTAGTAAGTTTACTCTGTGCTTAAAAATAAATACTTCATTCTGGTAAAAACGATGTACACCACAAGCATTCCACTTCAGTTTGAGAGGTTTTTGT
>NQII01004818.1:0-49153 GCA_002778355.1 Clitarchus hookeri | reverse complement strand
TCACTTCTCAGGCTCGAACCAGGAGTTGAGGTTTCCAGAGGTGTTCGTTTTTCATCAAATTTCTTTACACCCGTCACATGGCACCTCATCCACTCTCCAGGTGTTTTGGGATTCTGCCCATAGGAAAGAGTTCCACTTGTGGCCATATCCTTACTCACCTACTTAGAGGTTTGACCTTGAATTTCTCCACCAAACTATTCCTGCTGCTACTGAATCCAAAAGTCTGAAAATGGTGATTAAATAAAATTTCAGTTGCTCAGTCATGACATAAAAACATGATTCGAATAATCACTTAAATAATACCAAGCCCAGTAGCAACCTACGTTGGCCCAACGTTCGCAATTGGTTTTAAAGTTTGACTGTAAGTTAGGCGGATGCATACACATTAATACAATGTTACCACAACGAAAAATGGCAACCAAAATTTGCTATCACAAAAATGTTAAGAGAATACTTTGCATTCTCCAGACAGTGATGTGGCTAAATCAGAAAATGTCATAACAATTCTCAAGTGTAATTTTTTTGTTTAAATTATTGTTTTGTGGTTAGCAAAAATTTGGTAAGCACACTGTTTTTAATATGTGTGTATTTTTCTGTTGACCAAACTTTGGGCGTTCAAAATTGTATGTAAAATATGGAACAACTTTTTTTGAATGAAAACAATGCCTCTTTCTTGTGTATTATATTATATGATCGTTCTTCATGACCTGAGATATTTCTCTTCAAAATATTTTCAGCTGGTGCTATATTGTATCAATGTTGGGAACTGAATGGTTGGTAAAATGAACTAATTGTTAAGTTGCGTTAAAAGTATGAAACTTGCATTATGACAACGATGGTAATTACCATATTTCTGATTAAATAACACTATAATATTGTATTATTGTTTAAAAGCAATGTTTTTAACACACAAACCATGTCTTACTTAAAATTGACTTCGTTAGCGATGTGGTGGTTACTTAGCGGAAAACATGCTGTTGGCATTTGTTATAGGCCATTCACGGTTACTTCACACTTTTCTGAAGCCCTGCTAAAGTTCTACTTTTGGGTTCTGATTACGTATCCTTCCGCTATATGTAAACAAAATCAATGCCATTTCAATAAACCTTAGAACTGTTAAATGATTTTTTTAGAATTTTCAGCTCTTTAAATAATGCTGGCATATTTCAAAAAGCATTACGGATAAATGTTCAAAATAAATTACTGTAACTGTATTTAGACCAGCTTTGTGACTTTGTGACTATGTATTGGTAATGGTTCTTATAGTTACTATTTTAAAAATGGTTCACTATTTGTGTTATTCTCGATATATAACATAATATATGTTACAACTAGGGTGAAAATAACCGTAGAATTTAACGCCTTGTTTCTGACGTGTGTTGGGTTATTTCAAAAGGATGGCCGCCTAAATTAAAAAAAAAATCAATTAAGGAGAGCCCAGCCCAAAAAAAAACAGTAAACTGAAGCACGCAATTCGTGTCGCTTATTTTTGGTACGTAGCAGCAACAATCTTAATGATAGTAGCGAACATGCACTGAAATAGGTCCACCGCTACTTTTATTCCGCTCAAATTTCTTTGCATCCGTAGTTTTTATTAGATTTGTTTGGTAAAATTTTTGTAATTTTCTAACTGGGCTTTAGTACTTTGTTGGGACTCTGGCAAAAACTTTCAATTCACAGAAGCGTAAGTGCATTCCACAACTGTGTTTCAGACACCCGGGGTAAAGTTACAAAGTTTTGATAAATAAACGGACGTGACTTTCGAATAATAAACTTAGTCATAAAAACAGTTTACGATTAAAACGTATAAATCCCGGACGTCCATTTATTTACACAAACACATTAGCCCAGCATAACGGCCACGATACAAATGCAAAAATGGCCATTTCGATTTTATGAACGTAACTCACAACCGACACGAAACAAGCGAAAGTATATTTATTCCTGCGGTCGAAACAGATTTATCACAACCTCATAACTGAATTAAATTGGTTGGAGAAACACTATGTGTACAAAAATGATTTTGTAATTTTAAGTACTTTTCGCAGGAAGAAAATTCAAAAACTTGGTTCAGCAAAAAACAACACGCCATGTGATGTCGCAACTTCTGCCAACTTAAAAAATGTAACCGTTCCACCATCATATCTTAATATTATAATAAGTTCTCCTAAATTAAAATCTCGCTTCAGTTTTAAATCACAAATTCAAGCATCATCATTTTTGTTGATATAAGTACGAAATATGCTAAAATTGAAAACATGTATCATTTTCCAGCTATAAGCGCTGCAAACTTTGTACAGTAAAAAAAAAAACTATAAGCTGTGCTACTCCGAGTAAAGTTTCTTCCGAACTGACTGTGTATTAGTATTTAACATGAATAAAGCCGCATGGGATCTCAGCAGATTCTGATTGTGAATTTAAAATTACAGTTTGATTAACAATTATCAGGAAACATTTAATTAACTTCTGGATAATAAGTTTATCAGTAAATATAAGACTACTTTATAGTATCTTTGGAGACCTGAAAATTACCAAAGAGATTTATGACTTAACCGTTTTAACAAGAGTCAAAGAATCATTATACTATCCCATATTAGCAAATGCATTATTATCATACATGATTGCAATGAAAATAATAGGATTTTTATCTGGAACAGAATATGTGTATTGAGAGTTATAAAAATAAACATTAACCAAAACTCGCTGGAGTATGACATTTTCTACGACTCAAATTATATACATTTATCCGATATTATCTTAGTATTTCAGGACACGTTTTCCATTTAATCGTACTAAACATCAATTAAACATCCAATAACATAACAATTTGGACAAAATGATACTTAGAGTTTATTCCAATCTAAGTCCAGATTTATATTGTCAACCTCAGCGTGAGGAAAATGCCATATTGCATACCTCAACGTATAGCGTGTCAGCTATGAAGGACTCAAACTGGTCGAGGCCAGCCAGTTTGGCCACGTCCTTCTGCACTTGAGCCGTGGCTTTCATGACACACTCGTATTCATCTGAATCCTTCAGATACGAGAGAAGCTTAGTGTATTTGGGACAGCTGACAGACGGCCACAGAATCTGAAAAAATGACATATACTTATATACGCTGTTTATAGTAAAATAAGCTCTTTTGAAAGCCCTGTTTAGGATCTACGTGTATGCGCATTGTGTATTTTTCCGCCATATGTAAATCTAACATCGTCTTAAACCTCATCACTTTATTCCTGTGTCTGTTAAGTCAAACTGTGAAAGAACTATTAAAAAAGTAAAAGTATTGCAAATCTGCTAATCCATACACTTAGATGCAATAAGCAAAACAGAAAGCAAGAGAAATAGTCTAGTTTTCACAAATATTTTACCTAACACTTTTAATTCAACATTAGTACCAACGTTACCAACTTTACTGGGCACATACTACCCAACACGCCAATTGACATATTTGCAGGCAAGGCCAGAACGTTGATTACAAAAGTTCACTTTTAATCGTGAAAGCCTTTATCTAGATTTATAAAATCCTAACACTAAAAAAAATGATTATGTAGTAGACTCATAGAATTTTCATGGTATTCACACTGCCAAATTTTTTTGTGGTGAAATAAAAATTTTTCGTTGTCACATTTAAACTTTTGTGGCCACTAAAAGTTATTTTGTGGTAGCTATAAGAATTTTGTGGTCAGCAGAAACAAGTTTGACAGTGTGAATAAAACAAAACACTTTGCAGCCACCACAAAAACAAGTTCCCAAAGGTTATTCGCTGTAGGCTCATGACAACATCAGTTATAAACAGTATTATTGAATAAAATTTTCATATTTACTATACGATCTTAATGTCATTTTACAGCCAAAAATGCTTTGGGAATTGCAGTATCGTTTTGTTTATTTAAGGGCTGGTCATGATGAAGTGAACACTTTTGAAATCAACCATAGAGAAATATCACTACTCCCACCTGCATATATATTTTAACGTGTGCACTGTGTGATATGCACCCAGTAAAGTTGGTAGCGATGGACGGCAAGTAGTGCCATCTCTAAACGTCGAATTAAAACATGTTAAATAACAGTTTTTATAAACTTAATTATTTATTTCGCTTTTGGTTTTTTTAATGCAACTAAGTGTACGAATTTGTGAATTTGTGAAATATTACTTTTTCAATAATTTGACAGTTTAATTTGACGGAAGCATGAACAAGGTGGTAAGGCCTATGGCAGTGTTGACTTTACATAAGGGAGCCGGATACACAAACTTTTGACTGGCGCAGTTGTTTCCATTTCACACAAACAATACGACAAATTTGACGTGAATGAAAGTAGTCCAATATTTTATGGACATTCACTGGCAAGTTGTATAGGAAAATAATCGAGAAATTTCGTTTCTAGGAACTAGTTTTATAAACCTCCATCGGTGTAATTGGTTTCTGCGCAATAAAACGTTCGTGTGACAGTTACCTGGCTTTACTGAAGCACTGAAGTTCCTGGGATGTCTTGGGTGGAATGATGTCCGTCTACTGCAATTCGTTTTCTCATGGTTGAAACGAGCAGTTGATAGTCGCATGGAAGGGTGGAAATACTTTTAGAAGATACTCCACATTGTGCAGAAGACATGATATTTTGGGGGCCAATTTCCGGCAATGTAAGTATATTTATGGCCGGTACTCCTAGACTTCAGATTTAATATTGCCTTGTCTTCCCACTGGTTAAGAACCACACCCCTCTCCTCTACCATCTTCTACGACGGGCGACCACAGGATAAGGCAGGATTGTACTATAAGTCGTAATAAGAATTTTCGAATGGCCTAACAATGAGTACGTCTTATCTATTGACGGCACGATAGTATATTCCTCGTGAAAAACACATATCGGCACATAAGAAAACAGTTCTCAGGTTTCCTGGGTTGCTAGAAAAGACACAAAGGTTTAACAAGCTAAAAAGAATCACTACCGTCTACAAAGGCGCGGTAGGCATCACATGAGAATTTCGCTTTTCTGCAAAGAAGAAATGTGTTACGAACATTTCTATGACGATCACAAAAATTAATTATTATGATAGACAAAAACGAACACATTGCAATTTACCAGTTCAAGTATAGATCAATTATCTAAAAATCTTATAAAACAAGAATTTATAGAAATATCAAAATGTTTTGAATATGAACATTTAGGTTTATAAATGAAAAATGGCGCTGATCCTTATTAATATACCGATTTAGAAGAAAAATTTAGAAAACCAAACTACTACCTAAAAATAACATTTTTTTCAAAATCAAACAAAACTAATATTTCTGATGAAGATTAGTTCGTGAATTCCGAGGATATAGACGTACATGTTTCACTTGCAGTAAGTAACCATAGGAAACTGATAGAATGGGAAATGAAGTGGCTTTTACAGATCTAGTGAGCAAACACAAATAATATGGCTGTTTTTGGCACAATCTCTATTATTTTTCATAATTTCCTTTGCTTTCTCTTCTTTTCATAAATGTAACTCGTTATCAAATTCCAGTTGTATTTTCTCATTACCACAAAAGTTTGTGTCACTAATGTTTATATTGAATTTATCACATTTTTTACACTTATCGTTCCCTGGCGTGTGCAAATGCAAATTAAACTTATTTTGAAGACACTGCGATAAAAACTTTCTGTCAAGGGAACCATGTCTATTTCTTCACATTTTTCTTCATACAACTCATAAATTTTCTGTATGTTAAAACTTTCACTAAAAATTTTTNCATGTCTATTTCTTCACATTTTTCTTCATACAACTCATAAATTTTCTGTATGTTAAAACTTTCACTAAAAATTTTTTAATTAGGATTATTTGTTTGTGTATAATGTGACTCACAACATAAAATGTTTTGTTTGTATTCTTTAACACAATCAAGAGTTTCTTGGGGCATTTTTCTCTGATTTTCTTTCGTACCTCTCCGGTTCTGCCATGATGATTTATAGTCTCGATATTTACCTAGGTCACAAGTAACCCTACCATCACTCACATCAAAACTGCATAGAAGAAATGTTTAGGTGCCTGAATGGTTATATTAGCAGTGGTAAGGAAAAATGTTCTTTCAGGTTATGTATGTAAATCTGGTTGTGGTCTAGCTATATTTATACCATTTATAAGTNACTTCTTAAATGAACTGACTGTGTAATAGTCTATAACATGAAGAAAACCCCATAGGATTTAAGTAGATTCCGATTGTGAATTTCAAATAAGAGTTTGATTAACAATTATCAGAAAATAATAAATTAACTTCTAATTAATAATATTATCAGTAAATATAAGACTAATTTACAGTATTTTTGGAGAGGTGAAAATTACCAAAGATAATTAAGAGTTAACCGTTTTACCAAGAATCAAAGAATCATTATATTACCCAATATTAGTAATTGCATTATTATCAAACATGCTTGCCCTGAAAATAATAGGATTTATATCTGGAACTGAGTATGAGTGTATTGGAAGTTAAAACAACAAACATTAACCATAACTCTGTGGAATATGAAAATTTTCACGTCTCTAATTATATAAANGGAAGTTAAAACAACAAACATTAACCATAACTCTGTGGAATATGAAAATTTTCACGTCTCTAATTATATAAATTTTCCAATATTATCTTAGTATTTCAGAACACGTTTCCCAATTAATCGTACAAAACATCAATTAACTATCAATAACATAATAATTTGCACAAAATGCTACTTAGAATTNTTTTCCCAATTAATCGTACAAAACATCAATTAACTATCAATAACATAATAATTTGCACAAAATGCTACTTAGAATTAATTCCAGTCTAAGTCCAGATTTATGGTGTTAACCTCAGTGTGAGGAAAATGTCATATTGCGTACCTCAACGTATAGTGTGTCAGCAATGGCGGGCAAAAACTGGTCAAGGCCAGCCAGTTTGGCCACGTCCTTCTGCACTTCAGCCGTGGCTTTCATGACACACTCGTATTCGTCTGAATCCTTCAGATACGAGAGAAGCTTAGTGTATTTGGGACAGCTGAGAGACGGACACAGAATCTGAAAGTATGACATATCTTCATATACTTATATACGCTGTTCATAGTAAAATGAGATCTAAGTGTATGCATATTGTGTATCCTTCCGCCGTATGTAGAACTGGCATCGTCTTAAGCCTCATCACTTTATTCCTGTGTCTGTTAAGTCAATCTGTGAAAGTATTATTGAAAAAGTAAAAGTAATGCAAATCTGCCAATAGTTACACTTAGATACAATAAGCAAAACAGAAAGCAAGATAAATAGTTTCAGTTTTCAAAAATGTTTACATAACATTTTAAATTCAACATTAGTACCAACGTTACCAACTTTACTAGGCACATGCTACCCAGAACGCCAGTTGAAATACTTGCAGGCAAGGGCAGTAATCTGAATAAAAAAGTTCTCAATTAAATGTGAGAGCTTTTATCTAAATTTATAAAATCATAACACTGAAAAAATTATTATGTGGTAGACACAAAGCGTTTTCTTGGTATTCAGACAAACATTTTTTTTTGTGGTGAAATTATATTTTTTGTTTGTCACTTTTAAACTTTTGTGGCCACTAGAAATTATTTTCTGGTTGCTACAAAAATTTTGTGTTCAGCACAAACAAGTTCGACAGTGTGAATACCAACATAACACTTTGTAGCCACCACAAAAACAAGTTCCCAAAGGTTATTCGCTGAAGGCTCGTGACAACACCAGTTAAAACAGTATTATTGAATAAAATTTTCTAATTTCCTTACGATCTTAATGTCATTTTACAGCCAAAAATGCTTTGGGAATTGCAGTATCGTTTTGTTTATTTAAGGGCTGGTCATGATGAAGTGAACACTTTTGAAATCAACCATAGATAAATATCACTACTCCCACCTGCATACATATTTTAACGTGTGCACTGTGTGATATGCACCCTGTTAAGTTGGTAACGATGGACGGCAATTAGTGCCATCTCTAAACGTCGAATAAAAATATGTTAAATAACAGTTTTTATAAACTTAATTATTTATTTCGCTTTTGGTTTTTTTAATGCATCTAAGTGTACGAANCATGTTAAATAACAGTTTTTATAAACTTAATTATTTATTTCGCTTTTGGTTTTTTTAATGCATCTAAGTGTACGAATTTGTGAATTTGTGAAATATTACTTTTTCAATAATTTGACAGTTTAATTTGACGGAAGCATGAACAAGGTGGTAAGGCCTATGGCAGTGTTGACTTTACATAAGGGAGCCGGANGACAGTTTAATTTGACGGAAGCATGAACAAGGTGGTAAGGCCTATGGCAGTGTTGACTTTACATAAGGGAGCCGGATACACAAACTTTTGACTGGCGCAGTTGTTTCCATTTCACACAAACAATACGACAAATTTGACGTGAATGAAAGTAGTCCAATATTNTTTTGACTGGCGCAGTTGTTTCCATTTCACACAAACAATACGACAAATTTGACGTGAATGAAAGTAGTCCAATATTGTATGGACATTCACTGGCAAGTTGTATAGGAAAATAATCGAGAAATTTCTTTTCTAAGAAATAGTTTTATAAACCTTCATCGGTGTAATTTGTTTCTGCGCAATAAAACGTTCGTGTGACAGTTATCTGGCTTTACTGAAGCACTGAAGTTCCTGGGATGTATTGGGAGGAATGAAGGCCGTCTACCGCACTTCGTTCGCTCAAGGTTGAAACGAGCAGTCGACAGTCGCGTGGAAAGGTGGAAATGCTTTTAGCAGATACTCCACATTGTGCAGAAGACATGATATTTTGGGGGCCAATTTCCTCTAATATAAGTATATTTATGGCCGGTACTCCTAGACTTCAGATTTCACATTGCCTTGTCTTCCCATTGGTAAAGAACCACACCTCCCCCTCGACCCCGTGATGTTGCAGGATTGTACTATAGAAGTCGTAATAAAAATTTTCGAATGGCCTAACAATCAGTACGTCTTATCTATTGACGGCACGATAGTAGATTCCTCGTGAAAAACACATATCGGCACATAAAAAACAGTTCCCAGGTTTCCTGGGTTGCTAGAAAAGATACAAAGGTTTAACAAGCAAAAAATAATCACCGCCGACTACAAAGGCGCGGTAGGCATCACGTGAGAATTTCGCTTTTCAGCAAATAAGTAATGTGTTACGAACATTTCTATGATGAACGCAAAATTTAAATTTAATGATAGACAAAACCGGAGAGTAAGGAGTACATAATGCCTTAAATTCTGCTATTAGAATCACTCGAACTCAAATTGATAGGGTGCGTGTCTAACGCAATCCTCACTCTATAAAAGTGAAATAAGCCATCAAAGACTTCAAATAGAAGTTCCATAGTGTCATCGATTAAAGTGTCATCAAATCACTGAGGGAGTAAAATTTTTTAATTTTTTAATTAACACAGAATATGAGGAAAGAATAATGAAAGGCCTACTTGTTCAGAAGTACATATGAACTAGAATCATAACCGGAAATACATCAGCGATAATTAGTCACAGGTTGCCACATATGTATGTCACCTGTCAGGTAAGCTTCTATCACACCTGTGTTACTTAACGCACAGTGAGACGTTGCGGCATTTGCTTCACCAGCAGAAAAGAACTTGCAATGGACAACAACCAACACCTTCCACCACACGAACGATCCTCATGTACGGTCAACCTTGGTTTTGGAAAACATGAAATATTTTAGGGTTTCACCAATGACAGACCTATGTCCGCTTTGCCTGTGTTTATTGTACAAGATATTCTTCACATAACGTGTAACCAGAGATGGATTAGGGATTAATTGTGATGACGAACCAGCAGGCTATATTGCAGATGTTTACCAGTTGTTGTTTTTAACACTCAGTCATTTCACGAGGTTCCCAGGTGTAAAATTTTTTAATTTACCAATTTGCTTTTGATTGTTGGAAATTGTTGAAGTTATGAGCAAGTTACATAATGGTGGTGCGTGAATTTACCTCCACACGTCATTATAACATCATTATCCAATCTGTATCTTCGTCATCTTATAGGCTCTGTAACTGGCACCAAAATTTTCATATCAGTGACGCAATGCCTGTTCATAAAATACATTTGTGACCACATACGTCCAGTAAACCCCGGTATTTCTTTTTGTTACCGTACACAGCCATTTGAACTAGCGTAAAATTTCACCCATAGATAGTCCTGTTCCAAAATGTTAAAGTAGCAATGTAACATGACCTAACCCCTGCATAAATACTCCAAATGGCTTGTTGGCTTCCTTTTAGTTTGATCTTTAACAGATATTACGCACTTCTCCATCTCTGCCGTGAGCGATGAGAGCAGTGAGAGTTGAACGCAGACAGGTCCATTTGGGCCATTTATTTCCGAAAAAAAATGATAGTCTTAGATAAAGTAATTGTGAAGCTTGTTTATAGAGTACATAGATTTTGTTAGTGCTATATTTATATATATTATAATACCGCGGTATTCAGGAACTGTCTTCAAATTGTTTGGATATTACGTTTCGTTATAGAAAACAACAGTGATTGAGTGAAAAGTTTTGAGCGTCTTTTAACATCCAAGTTTTGAGAGCCGACGAACGTGAAGCGAAATGAGTTTGGAATGCAATTGTTAGGGGGAACGGGAGATCCCCGAGAAAACCCGCTGAACAGCGGGATCGTACGTTACGATTCCCGCATGCCAAAATCCGGGTGCGTGCCGCCAGGAACCGAACCCGGTTCGCCTAGGTGTAAGGTGAGTAGTCTAACCACTAAACCACCGCGGCCCATAAAGCAAGCAAGGGACTTACNACCACTAAACCACCGCGGCCCATAAAGCAAGCAAGGGACTTACCGAAAGGGAAAATACTGCTGATGTACTCACATTGTCGTTGGAGATGGTCTCGGTGTGTATGGGGATGGCCTGAAACTTTATGGGAGAGTTGCTCCATTTCCCCTCGAACCATGGGTACAATCCCGCCAGATTACATTGGGCACTCATCAGAGTACGGTCAAAATTAGTGCTCCTGATGTAGGTATCGTTGACGTTGTAGACCAGAGGCAGCATATGGGCGTATCTCTCCCTGAGGTACGACCCCAGCTTGTAGTGTTGCTCCTCACCAAGCTGAACAGCGATCAACAGAATGCTAACAACTTTTTGACGCAGCTACATGGATGGCATATTGACGTATACCTAATAGCGGATGGCATACATTTTTAGATTATGCCAATAACATTATTACTGCAATGCCAGAAACTACAAAGATGTATTTATTATTACATATTTTGGAAATATCATATACTTTAAATTATCATATGTTAACGACTGATTTAATTCTGCTTTAAACTAATTATACATGTCTTCTTCCCACAATAGCTTAATTGTAAGACAAAAAAATATACCAAGGGGATAATCTCACCTCTGTTAGTTGTTCGAAACCTCTTGGCCAGTAAAGAGTTTCATTTTTGTAAGGGTCGTTGGGAAACGATGCTATAGGGGCACGGTCCCCATGTCGGAACAACTGTAACAGTGTTTATTATTAGTACTTTTGTGTCACCTACAACAACTAGAATCATACACAAAGATGTAAGAAGATAACAGTTATTATAATGTATTACTATATTAAATATTTCCATATATAATGCGTTTTTGACTCATGGCGATGGAAATTTTTAAATAAAGAGCAAGTTCTGACAGCAGATTTACAAAATCCAATGAAGTGCAATTTTTGAAAACCTTTTATTAATAAACATTTAAGATAAAAGTTCGCGTAAAAGCAACTTGATAGTTACGTTAACTTGATGATAATGTACTCTCTAACTTGAAAGTACTGGA
Organism: Clitarchus hookeri; assembly: GCA_002778355.1. Classification (NCBI taxonomy): domain Eukaryota; kingdom Metazoa; phylum Arthropoda; class Insecta; order Phasmatodea; family Phasmatidae; genus Clitarchus; species Clitarchus hookeri. Next base: position 37,341 of record NQII01004818.1, on the reverse strand, counting down.
ATTTACAGTTACTAAAAATATATTAATAAAACATTGCCTAATAAAATAGCTTTTTTTAAAAATTTTGTTTGGATATCAACCTAAACAACAGCGGAAGAAGTAGTCAATCGTTGTATATAAATTATTTTTTGACATGAATACATCTTTAAATTTTCAATCATAGTGGCCATTCCAGAAAATTTAATGATAATAAAATCGGGGTATAGAGTTTGGCATTGCAGCTCCGAATCTATCGTATTAATCTAAAATTCAATTACACCACTCGATTTCGAAATAATCAGGGAATTCGTTACGTTGAGTGAGGACTGCGAAGTGTCGCGCGGCGGGGGTGGGGACACCGCCATTTTGAGTTCCTTTCTCCACGTCTCATAATTTCCGCGTAGTATAACTTTTAAAACGGAGTAGCTACGTCGCTCGTTAAAGTATTAATCAACAGCTCTCGTCGAGATCAATCGATTTGGGGTAAAACTTATTTGTATGGAATGGTTATGGTGAAATTGTATGAGTTTAAATTTAAAAAAAATTGAAAACTTAAGGCAATGTCGGCCTATACTCGTCTAAAAGCTAATTCGAAATACAAGTATCGTATAAGGTTGGAAAGAGCATCTGAAGGGCAATCCAGCGATACCCATGAAACACCATATGATCAAGTGAAGCGGTGCTGGGAACGTAAAAAACCTAGACGTATGCACGCAAAACAAACAGCCGTGTTCCCAACGCAGTCACACCCTATTTTTTCCACCAAGTTTTGTATAAATGTGACCCAGGGCATAGCACTTTTAATGCATGTTTTACAAGGAAAAATATAAGTTTCTATGGCCCAAATGCCATTCTTAAAGTTAGTTGCCATTTTTGACATATTATGACAATAACATAAGTACTGGAGTTATCAAAAAAAGAAAACCTGCTCTCTATTTTCGGTACCGGAAAGTAACAGTTTTTGATATTTTTTCTTTAATAAGTTTTTTTTGACACGAAAACAGCAGCACACAACATATAATGTTCAGATTGGTAAATGCTTGTATCTTGACCAAAATAACAAGTTGCTTATTTTCTCCTCTCGTGAAAGGAAGTATGTCGTAGTGTAATCGAAGACAAAACCATGCAGTTCAGAAGTTCGCTTCAACATTACTTTTATCAATCAATAATAACATCCCATGCTTTCAATTTTTGTAATATGATGAAGTTATTCTAAGGCAGTAATTTAGACCGATTTAAATTATTTTTACCTATTTAGTACATTTTACTAAAATATATGTTTCAAAAAACATTTTTACTGTAATTTATTTAAAGTTCTTTTTTTTTTTGTTTCGTTGTTGAGATTAAAAGATGGACAGACAGCATTTTCTTTGTTATTCACGCCCCAGTCCCACATTGCAATCGTTAATCGGTCAATGGCGGGCAGAGACCAATTAAAATTATGAAACTCATAAAATGTGCCTCATTACGCCTGCAAACCCATATTAGGTAAGTGCTCCTGTCTCGGACAGAACGGAAAACTCCGCCGACTCTAGCAGCTCGAGTGGCTACCAGCGGGGGAAGATAATTACTGCAGGCGTACTGACTAGAGCCTACACGAATCGGGGTTCCATAACCCAGTGATTGTCACACGCGGCTGTCTCTGTTAGTGAAGATATTTGGCGTCTCTGAACAGCGAGATCTTGAGAGCCGAAGAGGGTGATTGAGGTAAGTATGGAGCAGCGTTGGAATGAAAGGGCGGGGGAAACGGGAGCTCTCTCAGAAAACCCGCAGACTAGCTATAACGTACGGCACGATTCCCTCTTGCAAAAATCCGGAAGTGACCCGGCCGGGGATTGAGCCTGGTTCACTATGGTGGGAGGCAAGCAGTCTGACCGCTAATCCCCCGTGGCCCCTTCGCCGAAGTAATTTACTAGCCTTGAGAATCATTTCGAGTAAAAGCATACTGACAATTCGAAAATACTGCAATGTTGATAAATGTTATAAATCAATATTTTTCTGCAATGCGAATCATTTTATAGACTTTTTATTTATGTTGTGTGCGAAAGCACTTGCCCACTAGATACGTGACTTATGCTGTGAGCATATTGTTTCGGTAAATAATTACGTGTAACGCGGCAATAAGGAAAACTATGAAATGTAATTCAGAGACAACACCTTTTATTTCTGGATTGGTTACCATTTAAAACTGTAATTCTAGCTGTATATTTTCAATTATGTGAGAAAATTGTTGTTAGAATATATTAAGAGTGGCGTATCCGAGTTCGAAAGAGATGGGGAATTAGTTATAATAAAAAACTAAATTTGATTTTTAATTTATTCACACAGCTATTGTTTACAACAATAATATATCTATCTCCACTACTGCTGTTGTTATTCTCAGTGAGAGCAGTTCTCATTTTCTATCTCAATTCTAATTAAAGTCGTTATCAATATATCTGCATTGTTAACTGTCACTTAAGCAACCATTATTGACACATACTCCATCCGTATATTGCCATCATCTAAATTTCTTAGACCCGCGCATCCAGTTCAGTAGTCCCGCCCGTCAGTCACTCTCTCCACTGCACCGATGCTCGCAGTCCGCAGACTTCCCCCGTGCTAGTGGGAAGGAAGGAAGGAAGGAAGGAAGGAAGGAAGGAAGAAAGGAAGGAAGGAAAGAAAGAAGGAAGGAAGAAAGGAAGTAAGGAAGGAAGGAAGGAAAGACTTAGGAAGGAAGGAAGAAAGGAAGGAAGGAAGGAAGGAAAGAACTTAGGAAGGAAGGAAGGAAGTAAGAAAGGAAGAAAGGAAGAAAAGAAGGAAGGAAGAAAGGAAGTAAGGAAGGAAGGAAACGCTTTAAGACGTACATTCCTTTAAACTCCAGATTTTCGCAAGTGGGAATCGCGCCGGACGATACCGCTTTTCTGCTGGTTTTCTCGGGGTTCTCCCGTTCCCCCGCCCGCGCAGCCTGGCACTGCTCCATACCCACATCTACTCACCCTCGCCGGCTTTCAAGACCTCGCCATCAACCGCCACTTACTCATTTACACGACAAAAAATAATGTCAATGTAATAAATACAGAATTTTGTTCCGAGTGATAAAGCTTGGATTTGAATGTTAATGATATATAGCTAGTCGAAATGTGGTGAGTAGCTTATAGCGCTTGAAAGAGTTTTGTAGCAAGACGTGGCCGAACTTACCACGCTGGAGAAGATGACTGTACCTAGATCGTCGTAGGGACGTTCATAGCCAGCAAGTACATAAGTAATACCCAGCGCAGACAGCACTGCGAGCCGCCACATGTTGTCTGTTGGCAGGTGACCTCGCCAGGCGAAGGAGCGCGTGATTCCTCAGTAGCCTCTAGAGACGTGGCGAGGACCCTACTGCCTCTGCCACTGCCGTCGCCTCTCGTAGTCGGCCAACTAGTCTCACTGCTCAGCCGTGGTTATCTACAGCTGTTACACGGTGAACGCCGCCGAGCGAGTGCAAAGATAGTCCTACGTCGTCTCTGGAGAGCGCCGTGTACCGCTGTGACTCTGGGGCATTGCAGATATGTTGTTAAAAGAGAAGGTCTCCGTGGTATTAGCGGACTAAGAGAACAGACACATTTTTATTACGTTAGCATACATTAATGTGTCTTCTTAAAAACTCTTTCAGGAATTAAGCTATAAGAACAGAATAACTGAAATATATTGTGTAAAAGATAAACCTATTGAAGCACAGAAAATTTACTTTATCATTGTCCCACAAAATATTCTGAATTGGCAAGTGATACAGGTAATTTGAAAGGATGTCTTAGTTTGAAGGCATTGGACTGTAAAGGCAAATTGCCGATATCTGCAAACTTCAACTGTGTAAATTACTGCTTTTGCCATTCTTAACAAGTTATATATAATTATACACTCCTTTTCGCGTCTTTAATAACTGATATATGAGTTCATTGCACCTTTTATTTACGAGTATGTTACAGTAACTCGACGTCTGAGAACTGGTTGACTAGATACGTTCCTTTTCGTTGAAATTACGTATTAAAATGGCTCACGTTTCATATTATAATATGTCGCAAATTGTTAGGTGGATTAAAATGTCAGAATAAAAATAATTATTACTGTAACGGATATTTCCTTTTAGTTGTAGCACACATAATGCACGGGTCACTTAAAAAAAATATAAACTCTGGCACAGACCTAAGCAAACTGTAATAGCCATCATGGATGAACTTCAAAGATTGTGCTCACAGCAAGGGATAGCAGTGAATTGATGTAATCGTGCAGCCACGGGAATTTCATCCCGACTCAGTATTTTTGTGAGTCTCTCGACTTCATTAGTAATAATTTGTAAACATTTATGTATATGACACCTCAATTCATTTTTAAAAAATCAAAAACTTTAAATGCTATTCTGATATTCTATTTATATCCACGTATCGGAATTCTTACCAAAACACCATGTTTCACGTGCATCACATCATCAAATTCCTTATATGTTAGTCGGACGATAAAAACTATATAGGTATCTTGCTTTTCAAGGGAAAATAAAAATTTGAAAGGTTTATTTAACGCTGTGATATCATTTAATCAATATGCATAAAAATATTTTATTGCATTTTGATATTTTATTTTAAAGTTTAGAATTAAAACAGTATTCCTTTAGGGGCTTTTTGAAATATAATGACTAAGTGTTCTTGTTAGGTCCAATGTCCAGTACATCTGCGGATATGTAAGCTTCGATAATTCAGAAGCTGTCGAAAATATCTGTGGTTTCAGTGCTTATAAAATTAGGAGAGACGTTGTCCAAGGCAAGCACATGTGACCAGTATAGTTACTGCGTAGAATTAGATGTAATTTGTGTGAAGCGTCTAATGGTGCAATATCTGAAGGCGTCGGGCAATTCCGTCCCAAACCCCACAGTTTAACATTTGTGCCAATTGACATACATAAAACGACAAGTTGCACTAAAACTTTGGTAGATGCGTGATTTGAGTTGGTAATGTTTAGATTTAAAATTACGAAACAATGTTTACAAAAGCAGGATAAGTTACAGATGAAATCATAGTCTAATTAGAAATAAAAAATAAATGGCGTGTGGGGAGTGCACCCAGGGCAAGGTGACACCCTCCGAGGGCCGGTCTTTCCAGCTGGGACCCGTAGGCGACAGTCATCCCCGGGAATGACAGAAATGAGACCCTAGAATGGAGCGGCGCTGGAATTCAAGGGCGGGGAAAACGGGAGTTCCCCGAGAAAACCCGCTGGCAAGCGGCATCATCCAGCACGATTCCCAAATGTGAAAATCTGGGAGTGAACCCACCGGGGATCGAACCTGATTCGCCGTGGTGAGAGGCGAGCGTCGTGGACACTACGTCATCGCTGCATTATGTGTTTGTTCAGTGTTTTTAAGCGCCAACGTTAAGCAGCTCATTTCATGACTAGTAAGTAATTCAAAATTTTGTTTCGGAAAACAGTAAATACTTCGTTTTTGCACTCTTGTGCTTTGGACGTAAATCATCGTAGATATTTCAACAACACTACAGTTAAATGAGAGTTATGAAGTGCAGCTCTGAAGGTTACGTGTTTATTCTTGGTCACATTAACCAGCAGTTGCTGTTATCACAAAGAAATGGAAAGCTGCTGTAAAGAGTAGTAAAATGCCAGTTTGCCAAGCCATAAAAACTCAACAGTTTAAAGTAAAATTGATAAGGCATGTTCGTTATAGGACCAGATTAGAACATAATTTTTTCAAGTAACTTAAAGTCTGTTGTGTGCTGGTGTTATAGGTACACCAAACATGAGCAGTATTTCGTCCTTTACAATGAGAGCTTCAAGAAATAAATACATGGCTTTTATACAAAATTTGAGCTTCATGTAAGGATACTTACATTATGGAAAGATCACGGATATTTCCACATTTGGTTCCACGCCATCACTCTTAATATAAAATGGCCGCTATCAGTGTGGTGAGGCGCCAGCATGGTGGCGAGTTTCTTGCGGCAAAGTCGTCAGTATTGAGCGAACTCTACACTCTACAATTAAGGAGTTTTACTTTAAATTGTACGTGCCAGCCTTTTAACAAATTATACAGACTGTCGTGTAGTTTGTGAAAATTTGTAGAAGTTGATATACCCTTTAAAATATTTGTTTTAATAATATTTTCACCGGGTTTAAGCCGTTAATTTGAACACTACAGAATTCCAACAAAATTACAATACTGTCAAACCCTTAATTGAGACGTTTAACGCGTTATGTTCATATATTTTGTAGGAAAAAAAAACCCCTCCAAATTTATTAATTACAATTAAGATTATTAGTCTTGTTTGGATTCTTAAGAGTATTAGTGTAGAATTCAACAAATCATAGTTATCTTTAAAAACTAATATTTCGTTTTAACCTTAAACATATTTGGTTATTGTAAGATGGAACCATGGAACGTGTGGTGTTATACACTGAAGAGACCAAAATACTGGTACACCTGCCTAATATCGTGCAGGGCCCCCGAGAACGCAGAAGTGCCGCAAGACGACGTGGCATGGACTCGACTAATGTCTAAAGGTATGCAGGAGGCAATTCACACCATGAATCCTGCAGTGCAGTCCACAAATCCAATTTGCGCCAATTTGAGAAAGGGTTGCACGTCTGTCACGTTTAATGATTCTCGTCTGTCGTCGTTTGTCCCGTTATTTCCCGATCTTTTTCCGGCCGCAGCGATGTCAAAGATGTGATGTTTTACCGGATTCGCGATATTCACGGTACACACGTGAAATGGACGTACGCGAAAATCCAAATGTTATCGCTACCTCGGAGATGCTATGTCTCATCTCTCATGCCCTGACTATAACACCACTTTCAAACTCACTTAAATATTGATGACCTGCCATTGTAGCATCAGTAACCGATCTAGCTGCCGACCGCATCGCGTTACTCTAATTGGTTCCATACCTCTGTTATTTGCATACGCATGCCTATACCAGCTTTTTTGGTTCTTCGGTTTTATACGTATATCGGTGTATAAGATTAGTGAAAGATACAAAAACGAAACAAAATATGTAGTTTGGTGCTTAATGTAGATAAAATTTTCCACATATTTTGAAATGTCCCGTTTTAATTCACATTTGCTCTTGTTATTCTATATATTCATTTGTGATGGTGTATTTTGATTACAAAAGTATATACAGTGGCTATAATTTGCAATTGCAGAAAATGTGAATTTTTGAAACACACACGCAGATGAATAAAATGTAAATTTTTGGTTTATTTTTGTGTATATGTACACTATATTTTTATTGTGTAAATATGTGCGAAAGCTTTCGACAATGCTTTTGTGCATCCATCTAAAGTCCTCAAGAAAATAAATTAAAAAAGTAATCATTATATACGTTGCTGCCAAATATACCTTAGAAAAGGAAACCAAATTAACTAATTTCGCTTGAATTGGAGTTTTTTTATTATTTTTAAACATTGGGTTCACTGGCACAATAATTTATAAGGCAGAGTTTTTTGTAATACAAATAACTTTCTTATTTTCACGTATTTGTTGTGCACATTTGGAAATATGTTCAATTCATTACATTTAAAACATACTGATACCTCCCTATTGCTTTGGCGTATAGTAGGTATTGCATCTGCTCTCTGCGTAAGGCGCTAGCGATTGATGCTAGCCCTCCGTGTTAGGGCGTAGGAATATGTCGACATATTGTCCCTAGTGCTAATTTACCAAATCAATACACTTCCTTTGCGAGTTCACATAATCGAGTTTTATTGTTGCTTAACAGGTTAACTGGTACATGAACTCACGAGACAACTCTCCCCTCCCCTCTTCCTATGTAGGCTACGTATGGCTTGACGCGACGATTTTGCATCGTGGGGGGCAAGATTCTTCACACTTGGTGTAGAACTCTACTTATCTGACTTGCGGCGCTGTCCTTCTCTCAGCCGGCGATCTCGGGACTGCTTCGTCTCTCGGTAGGTAGGCTGGAACGTCTGNTGCGGCGCTGGTCTTCTCTCAGCCGGCGATCTCGGGACTGCTTCATCTCTCGGTAGGTAGACTGGAACGTCTAGGCTGCGACACTCTCTCTCGATCGGCGTTGGCGTCTCGACGCCCTCTTGAACTCCCGGCTCTCTCCGCACTGCTCGCTCGACGACGTCTGACTGACTGATCGATCCTCGCACTGGCTTCGTCCGGCTCCTACCCGGACGCCTCGCTTCAGGTCCCCCGACTGACTGATCCTTTCCTGCCTCTTCCTCGCAGTTTTGTAGGCTTGATCGCCATATTCAACTTGCACCATCTCTGCACATGTCCGGGGCGGCCACCGCGTCCCCCTGAGTCGTAAAACACGTGGGTGGCACTCCGGCGCGCGTGGGTCTGGCGTTGTCCCTCGGTTCTGGTCTAGAAGTTTTAGTGCTTCACCCTGCACGTGCTACTTGGTGGGTCCCCTGGTCGTAAACACGTGTTCGGTGCACTAGCTATCTGCATGTGGGCCTTGCGTCACCCCTCGACTATAGTATGGAAGTTTATTGTTCCGTTCTGCACGTGCGGGAACTCTTGGGTGGCCTCTTTGGTTCGGCGCACGTGTTGTTCTTATGCCTCCGGATATCGTGTCGTTATTATCCCAGCACAACCACCAAAAGCTCTCAATGTTTATGGCGGTAGCTAGCCTGGGACAGGCGCAGCTGCTGGTGTGGGCTCCGCATCCCTGGCAGCTGCGAGATGCAGATGCACCCGCCTTCCTCCACATGTGGTCATTCCGCCGGGCCGTCCTGGCACCATTCTTCCATCACGTCCGCCAAACCCTTAATCCTTATTGCGGTCGTCTGCCTGCGAGCTTCGCCAGAGCGTGTGTTCTGACGAATAAAATATAGGGACGCAGAATGAGTCAATACAAATTTCGTATCAGTCAGTTGTATGCTGCTGTTATAATGAAGTTATAAGTGTGTCCCCATTTCTAACGAAAGTCTGCCACAGCCACTGATAGGAACTAATCAACATTCGTAAGCTGAGGATCCTGAAATAATAAGCAAATGGAAATTGTGCGTGGAGGAAGGCAGTGACACTGTTGCAAAGCCTTTAACAAATGCATGAATCGTATTTCGTAAGAGTTGCAAAGAATTCAGAATGATGGCCATATGCAGGAAACTTATCTGCGTAGGAAGGCGATCAGGCAGCCACAATCCTGATTAATGTTGTTGTAATATAATATACAATGAAATATTAAAAGTTTGTTATATTTTTAAGATGGCAATGCTGTAAACAAATGATTAGCTATCAAGTTACCGTTGAAGTGTCATGGCGATATGTGCCTTGTTGAAATTATATTGTTCTTTCTTAAAACTAATAAATAGTTTATTCAAGTGATCCGGAGTATTTCTTTATAAAACCTACAGGTTATGGGCCCAGACACCTAATCTTGTATGGTTGAAGTAAAATAGTGCACGTAAATACTGCAACAACAGTTGTTTAATATCGTCGACGTAAGAAGTGTCGTTTTGAGGTTAGCACGACCAAGCGGCAGCGTGGCGAGAAGGAAAACTTGTTCAGAACGGACAAGGAAGGAAAGTTTTTTTGCAGGAAGGAAGGAAGAGCAAGATGGATGGCATGGCACATCAAAGTACAGTTATTAAACTGGAAGGCGCCAAGAACTGGAACATCTGGAAATTCCAAACGTCAGTTTTACTGCGAGGTCAAGGTTTATATGATGTGGTCGAAGGTCGCACCTTGAAGCCAGAAGTTGTTACGGAGAGATCAGCCTGGGAAAGTATGGATGCGAAGGCTCAGACCTTACTGGTCACGAGAATGTCAGAAGACGTGATGCTGCACATTATCACATGCACTACTGCTGCGGAGATGTGGCGAAAATTACTAAGTGTATATGAACAGAGAAGTGAAACAAATATTCACATAATACAACAGCGATTCTTTCAATATAAGTATGAAGAAGGTACAGAAATGTCTGTTTTCCTGTCGAAAATTCAAGAAATGCAGAATCAGTTAAAACAGATGGGTGAAGAAATCTCGGATAAATTGGTCATAACAAAAGTGTTAATGTCACTGCCCGACGGCTATAAACATTTTGTATCAGCTTGGGAGTCGGCACCGGATGATAAACAAACTTATGAAAACCTGGTAGCTAGATTATTAGTCGAGGAAGAAAGATTACATGAGAAAGGAGGAGCAGCGCAGTCTTCAGCTTTCGTCGCTAAAAAAAGGGACAAGAGAAATATTAAATGTTTCAAGTGCAATAAGTTTGGACATTATGCAAGTGAATGCAGAAGTAATAATAATTCAATGGAAAATCGAGACAGTCGTAATAACCGGTCAGACAATAAATGTTTTTATTGTAATAAATCCGGCCATAACAAGAATCAGTGCCGCTTCAAGAAAAACAAGGATAGTAACGCGTTTGTGGTGTCAAACTCCTTCGAAAAACAATATCAAGAAACAGAGTGGTTAATTGATTCCGGCGCAAGTGAACATATGTGTTGCAAACGTGAGTTGTTTACCTCAATCACGAGTTTATCAAATAAATTCGTAATCTTGGGTGACGGAACGCAAATTAGTGCACAGGGGCGCGGACAGATGGCGGTACAAGTCTCAAATGGCAAAGAATGGATTGACACAACCATAGACAACGTGTTGTACGTGCCTGATTTAAAAACAAATTTATTCTCTGTGCAATGCGTCACTGCAAGAGGTTATGTCATGATGACAGATGAAAACTTATGCAAATTTTACAAGAAAAATAAGTTGTTGGCAATCGCGGAACGAGCTGGAAATATGTATTACCTGAACTTTCGCTATAAATGCGGGGTAGCAGGTACTGCACAAGTCAAGTCGGACATAAATGAGTGGCATGAAAAACTTGTTCATCAAAACATGATGTACGTGAAAAATGTTCTGAAAAACAATAATGTTACCGTAAACGATAGCTGTGTTGGGAAATGCGAAAGTTGTTTAGAAGGGAAAATTCATCGTTTACCTTTTTCTAACAGTCAAAGTAAAACAACGAGGACGTGTGAGTTAATTCATGCCGATACCTGTGGCCCCATGGAGGAAACATCTGTGGGAGGTTCGAGGTATTTTGTGGTGCTTAAAGACGACTATTCAAAATATAGAAATGTTTACTTCGTCAAAGGAAAACATGAAGTGAAAAAATGCATCGAGAAATTTATAAACAGAGCGGAAAATGAAACTGGAAATAAAGTGAAGTATTTCAGAAGCGATAATGGACTCGAGTTTGTAAATAAGGAGGTGGAAGGATTGTTTCTCAACCGGGGAATAATACATCAACGCACAGTCCCTTACACACCTGAACAAAACGGCAAGGCAGAGAGAGAAAATAGAACACTTATTGAATCTGCTAGAACCATGCTATGCGCTAAAAATCTGCCTAAGTCATTGTGGGCGGAAGCAATTAACACGGCAGCGTATGTGTTAAATAGAACTGGGAAGAGCACTGAAGTTGATAAAACTCCATACGAACTGTGGACAAAGAAAACTTTTGATATTCAAACATTAAAAATATTCGGTTCACCTGTGGTTGTCCATGTCCCTCAAGAAAAAAGGAAAAAGTGGGACTCTAAAGGAGAAAAAGGAATAGTAGTTGGTTACGGAGAAGACGTAAAAGGATACAGAATATTTTTCCCACACAGGAACATTGTAGAGGTAAAACGGGACATTGTGTGTATAGAGCAAGAAAAGACACAAGAAAAACAGCAGTTGGTAACGTGTGAAGTGGAAAATTTAGTGTCAGAAGAAACCATATGCGTACCAGATACAAATGGGAGGGATGTTGATGAAGATCTGAGCTGTGAACAAAAACGGAGACCGTCAGAAAGTCAAGTCGAGACCGAAGGTAGTGATTATGAACCATGTTACAGTGGTAAAGAAACAGAAACTGAAGTCACCATCTCCTCAGAAGCTGACGATGCACTACAAAGTTCACCAGATACTCACCAAGATCAGCGGAGAAGCAAACGAGCGAGAAACCAAACGTCGTTCTACAAGTGTAACAATATTTATTCGATGGATGAGGAGCCAAAGACGTACGAAGAGGCAATGAGAAGAGAAGATGCAAGTAAGTGGAAAGAAGCTATAAGTAGGGAATTACAGACTCTAAATGAAAACAATACATGGGAGGTGTGCGATACTTCTGTAAATGAAAAGACTGTAAGCAGTAAGTGGGTTTTTAAGATAAAGAAAACTGGTAATGATATACAGTATAAAGCTAGGTTGGTAGCTAGGGGTTTTGAACAAAATGATGACTTGAATTTAAATGAGATTTATGCACCTGTGGCTAAATTGTCAACTTTCAGATTATTCACAGCCATAGCAACCGAGCGTAACTTACCTATTTACCAAATGGATGTAACTGGGGCGTTTTTATACGGGGAAATGGATGAAGAAATGTTTATTCATTTACCAGTTGGGGTATATTTTGATGATAAAAATATTGTCAAGTTAAACAAATCTTTGTATGGTCTAAAAAAGTCACCCAAATATTGGAANATTTTGATGATAAAAATATTGTCAAGTTAAACAAATCTTTGTATGGTCTAAAAAAGTCACCCAAATATTGGAATGAGAAGTTCAACTCAGTTTTAACTAGAGGAGGCTTTGTGAGGTCACAGTGTGACTCATGTCTTTATTCAAAGTGCAATGATAAAGATCAAATGTATATTCTAATATATGTTGACGATTTGTTAATTTTTGGCACAAATGAGAACAAAATTTCTGATGTCAAACTAATGTTACAGAAAGAATTTAAAATGAAAGATTTGGGTTTAGTATCTGATTTTCTTGGAATAAATGTCAAACAAAACTTAGAAAGTGGTGTAACCAAATTAAGTCAGAAAAGCTATTTAGAAAATGTATTGAGGAAATTCAAAATGGAAAACTGTAAGCCAATGTCAACCCCCATGGACCAAAATTTTAATGCTAAAATGTTTGAAAATAAGGAGTGCCAAACAGATCAAAATATTGAAAATGTATGTAGACAAATGATAGGATGCTTAATGTATGCTGTCTCAGGCACAAGACCAGATCAGTGTGTAGCTGTTTCTATATTAAGCCGATACCAAAACAATGCAAATGATGCACTGTTAGCGGCTTTAAAAAGAGTATTAAGATATGTAAAACATACTATTGATTATAAATTGGTTTATAAATGTAATGATAAATCGCTAGTGGGTTACTGCGATGCTGATTGGGCAGGAGATCTCAGAGATAGAAAATCTACCACTGGCTATTGTTTCATGTATTCAAATTGTTTGATTTCATGGTGTTCAAAGAAGCAATGCTCTGTAAGTCTCTCATCAACTGAGTCTGAATACATAGCAATTAGTATGGCAGCTAGTGAAGCATGTTGGTTACAAAATTTGTTAAATGATTTTAGGGTAAAAATTGTTGACCCGACTACAATTTTTTGTGACAACCAGTCCGCAATATCGGTTGCAAATACAAGTAGTGTCAAGCGGTTAAAACATATCGATATTAGATTTCACTATATTAAAGAATTAATAATAAAAGGTAGAGTGTCTCTGAAATATGTAAAAACTGAAGAACAGTTAGCTGATATGTTTACAAAAGCCCTAAACAAAGAGTTAATTTTTAAATTCACTAATCAGTGTGGAGTTACCATGTAAATTTATTTGTGTGAAATTTAGGTAAATATTGCATTGAGGGTGGGTGTTGTAATATAATATACAATGCAATATTAAAAGTTTGTTATATTTTTAAGATGGCAACACTGTAAACAAATGATTAGCTATCAAGTTACCGTTGAAGTGTCATGGCGATATGTGCCTTGTTGAAATTATATTGTTCTTTCTTTAAACTAATAAATAGTTTATTCAAGTGATACAGAGTATTTCTTTATAAAACCTACAAATGTCATGGAGAGGGGGAAGTTGGACGAATGGAAAGGGTATGGGAAATTGGGGAGCAGGGATAATGGTAATGCAGAAAGTAGAGAAAAGAAACGTCGTACATCTGTCTCTTTCTGTCGGCCTCTTTCTGCACGTCAGATGAGTCGCATATCATAAAGGAATCGCAAGCACTGAGATTCAAGGTCAAGTGACAATTACGCGGCTTTAAGGCACTTTCCAGATACCACGTTTCACAGCAGGTAATATAGTGGGACATGGATAAAGAGGATATTGTAGTATGTCAACCCAGTATTGGAAGACCGAAAATATAGATAAGCTGGGACCGTTGTACCTTTCCACATGCGGTGAAGACAATCAGTAATGCCTTGTTACGAAATACCGCCAAAGCCTCACAATGGAGCAAAGCTTACAGGGGAAACGCTTGTCTTTTACAATTGTACAAAATATACGGAACCAAATAGGGGCAACTGTGAAATAAAGAGGAGAATGGATCGTGAAACTATTCTGCTTTTCACAGTATGGTCATGGTCCAAAGGTTTCATTGTGTAAGTGTATTACTTCCAAGGCCCATGTAGCAGCGATGGACAAATATTTACTCCCTTTATTGTTGACAGATTTGAGACTGGCCCATTTCACTGACAGAAAGAAAATGTACCTCTCCATATATCAACTAATACAACCGAGTGGTTTGAGAACAAGGATGTGGGTGAATACGAATGGCCTATCCAAAATTCTCACCTCAACTTTACTGTATACATATTAGTTGGAGTATCCTTTGAATATCAGATATCTCGCCGCAATACAGCTTATTTATTTTTATCGGGTTGGATGAAGAATGTAACGAAGTTCCTGCAGACAAGTTCCTGTGATTGATCAATTTGGGAATGTATTTTTAAGGATGAAGGTTGTTATTGCAACGAATGGTGAACCTACATAATACCAACTGCCTATTACTACCCCACTTGTAATACAACAAAGTGTATTATGATTTGCATTTATCTTATAGCAGCATAATGTATTTATGATAAACGTATTCTTCAATTAATTATTTACGTTGAATGACATGAAATAACACTAGAATTTACACCGAATAAAACTAATCCTACATGGGCATTCTGCAATTCAGAGTACGTATCATTTCACAAACCTCACACCTTTGGTACAAAAGGAATACGCACGAGTAAAATTGCTGAAGAAAATAGCGTACAACAAACATACGAGAAAGTAATTAAATTTTATACCCTATCTCACCATTCCTCCTTTAAAGAAAGAACCATTTTCCTTTCTATTTACTGATACTCTGAATAGATATTCCTTTTCTTTCCTCCACTTCCTTTCAACACTCATCGATCTCATCATCCGGGTTGACATTATAGTTTCACGAATCGACCCAGTGTCCCCAAGGAGCTAGAGAATGTGAGGATCATTCGTGGTTCTGTTCTTGTATGAGACCTGCCATGATAAGACAACATGTTGGGCATTGTGAATAGCCTAATCCATAATAAATAATAACACCTCATTTAATTTAATCTCTATATATATCGGTGTTTATCAGCAATACCTACCATGATATAATAGCTTCCATGTTCCTGCATGAGATCAACAAACACTAGAGATTCATACGGCACCAGAATGGCTTTACAGATATGCTGTGCCTGCAGTATGTTGACTATTGGCATCACGTGCAGAACATGTGTGGAGGCAGCGGTAAGGACTTTGGGTGATGTTTACCTTGTCCTGCATTTTCCTTAGCATCTCGTTCAGAAACCGCTCTGGAAGACGACGTGCGATAACTACAATATAATTCATTCCTTAACGAAGGTTTATAAAGCTATCATGGTGGTTTTTTGAAAGTTAAATGCTGACACATAGTTGGTGTTCACTTGTAGTAAGCGAAAATGGCACCCACGGGTGTCTTATCAGCACACAAATGTATTTATTATCATGTTTTGTGTTGCCCTGGTGGGTGTGCAGTGAAGATACCTTTATCAACGAAGCCGAAAATATATCAGTTACTTATACACACTTAGAAATAACTTCTGACAGACCAGCGAGTTTTAAACAAAGGAACATGCCTTCAAATATTTTTGTTAAATATTAATAATTTGCGACTGTTTCAACATATATTTTGTCAGCCGAAACAATACAGGAAATTGTTCTTTGAATTAAGACATACCTGATACAAATCTTTGGAGTTATGAGATACCAGCAATATACATGTAGTATTCTAAGAGGCGTGCATTCCAGAACGAGACCAGTTAATATGGGCAGCCAAGTCCGCTAGGTCTTTATTGTACAAATACTTAATTTTTCTGCATATAATATGTACTTTTTATTTTGCTTAAATATAAAGGAATTTGCGCGTCTTGCATGATGTACTTATAATTTTCCCATTAATAATGCCAAAACATTAAGAAAGTAAGCATCTTAAGTATATGCACCATGATGGTAAAAATAGAGTGAGAGAAATTCAAGGGACGTTTAAAAGATGATGTCTAACTTTATTCACGCGTCATGTGGGTGGAAGTAAAGTAAATGTAAGGGAAAGAAATGTGTAAATAATATAAACATGCGTGCTATTATGTTTATAAAACCACATTTCACTGGCTTCCGCAGACATATACGTACGTCTTATTCTCTCAAAACAACTTCTGGACGTGAAGGTATTTTATGTATTCGCTGCTTACTTAATTGGGAGACCGCCTGACACAGTGCAGTGTGGCGGAGTTATAAGCTATTCACGGTAAAATGAGTACTTTTTAAGGCGCTTCCAGCAGGTATTAACCAGTAATACATATATGTTATTGTGTCCACAGACATTAACTTTCAAGAGTGGTGAAACGTATACACTATGTGTAGTAGTCACATGGCAACGTTTGCATTAAAAAGTGACAGAAAGGTCGAATTTGGCGGAAAAGAAAAATTTTGCAGGGCCTTAAAAAGTGTTAACTTTGCCATGAAAAGCCTTTATACTCTATTCGTGGTTTCTTCACACTTCTTGAATGAAACCTTTGAAAAAAAAATTAATTTATGATGTGTTTGGTTGTTTCCTAGAAATGTATATCATGAGCGTTTTATACTTGTGTTAAAAATAAGTACCTTATTTTTGGTTAAATTTCACTTTTACTTCTATTTTATGTATAAATTATAATTGTCTTCATCTATGACTAATATGAGTAAAGACAGTGACAAAATAGGTTGTTGGTGACGCCTAGTAAGAAATAGTTCATGTGCAAAATATGATTACACTGAGTGCGCACGAAAGCGGTGCGTCGACAGTCTGGTGTAGTTTTCTAAGCTTTGTTTGCATGAGGCAGAGGAGTATCCTGGAAGTAGAACTTTAGCAGGGATTCAGAAAAGTTAGCGACTTTTTTGGAAAAATTTATTCCAAAAGTGCTCAGTTGACCGTGAAGAGCCTAGAGTAAAAAGAAACATGAAATGTAAGATATTCTCAGGGAATAGAAGTCTTAGAAAACCAGGCGGTAAATGAAAGTACAGCTATCAGTGTCCTCGGAATAGAATAGAGAAGAAGACTGAGATTAATCACCCTCTCGCTACATTATATCCAGCTCTGTACAGTCGCATAGGTGGATCGCAGCTGTCAGTGTTTGTCCGACAACTTCCAGAGCACTCCAGTGACACACTCACGTGCCACCGCTTCCTCGCCACGAACGTACTGTACACTCATGTGCCACCGCTTCCACGCCATGAACACACTGTTACAGCAACTTTCGGTGCAATTATGGCACATCACTGGCAAATAAATTATCCAATAATTTTCCTAAAACTACAGACACTGCGCAATTTTCGGAAACGAACTTTACATTGCGATTGTAATTTACACCTATCTGATTGTATTGTCAAATTAAGAGTGCCATAGAAATTATTAGATTACAACTTACTGATCGACACATTTCTATTGAAAAAAGAAAGTAGATTTAAGAGCGGCGTGCAGTGGTATCAATGGTATCAACCAGGACAGTATTACCATCATTCGTTGAGACACACGTGCAAATGATAGGGTCGTTTCGTATGTTAGACCACCCGTCAATTGACAAGGTTAAAGTTTTATTCTCTAAATCTGATCTACTTTTGTTTTGTTCGTCCTTGAAAATTTCATCGAGCAGCTTGCCACCAATATCAAATCGATTTGGAGGAACGTAACCTGGCCGTAACATACTCATCAATTTCTTGAACTCTTCGTGCTCCGCGTGCAGAAATGAGGTATTAGTTGCATAAAAGTACTTCGCTACTTGCAAATCCAAAATATGTTTCTGCGTGGCATCTGTTTTTACAACGTAGTCACTTAGTTTTTTTCGGCCTAAACCAGCGCTCTGATTTTCTTTAGGTAAGGAACTAGTAGATGCAGAAGACACCGAGGCACAAGCATTTTCGTTTACTCCTAAAACAAACATAAAACTAACTCCTCTATAATAATAATATGTATTTTAAATAAATGTCTTTGTAAGTTTTCTACCAACAACAAGGCCTGATCTTATAAGAACGTGCGGTATCCGTTATCGCCAAAGAAAGCGGCGTGATATCCTGCCGGATATTGTAAGATATAAAATAAATCACACAACATAACTACGTAAGTTATAAAAATGTATGACAAACCAAAATCCTAGTACTGTTAATAAAAAAGATAGTAAGTTGCCCGCACTTGCGGCGGCACTGCCGCCGACGTCGTCTGAGTCGATGTTCTGATTACGATCCTTTTCTGCCACACATATTTCTAAATGTGTTTTAATTCTCGCTACTAAACCCATTAACTCCTTATTAAAACTTTTACACACTGCTTTGTTAAACTTTCCACAAGCAGACTTTTTTTCATCAAAATAAACCCATACAGCATCTTTTTTTCTTGCAGCCATTTTGTTGTATTCGCGCTTTCACTAATCAATCACGAATGACCGGGCGAAAACACATTAAGCCGTGAGTTTACATTTCGGGGAATACCCGAACTGTGTAGATAAACAGCATTGCACGTATGTGTGCGGCGTAGTTTATGTCGGGGAAGTCCTTTGACACTTTTTGGTCGATTTTGTTGCATTAAAAAAGGTATTGATTTTAATCAACGATTTTTTTAAATCACTTTATTTTAATCGCGATTTAAATCACTGATTAAAATCAGGTGATTTAAATCATCTCAACCCAGTGCCAAATACATTAATAGCCCAACACTAAAAGAAGGCCTTAGTGCGCGCGTTCTTAGCACCAGTTCATGATCATGCAAGCGTTCTTAGCATCAGTTCATGATCATGCAAGCGTTCTTAGCATCAGTTCATGATCATGCAAGCGTTCTTAGCACCAGTTCATGATCATGCAAGCGTTCTTAGCACCAGTTCATGATCATGCAAGCGTTCATACACGCCGTTAATTTCACAGAACTTCCCGCGAAGTCAACGAACATCTCCGTATTATTGGCAGTTGGTTTTTTATGCTATTTCTGGGTTTTATAAAGAGGGATTATGAAAAAAAAATTGATTTCCATATTGCTAGGATGTTTGTGTGTGTGTGTGTGTGTATATATATATATATATATATATATATATATATATATATAGAGAGAGAGAGAGAGAGAGAGAGAGATATGCAATGGGATTCAGTTACGTATAAAAAGCTTTACGGTCACGATTCATGCCGCTTATATTACTTAACTTTAGTAACACTGCGATCGTGACGTCTCCAGTGCCTAGGGTAATTAGAGTATATGAAGTATTTCTCACTGTGGCGTGAGGTGCTTTTTCTAATCATTAAAGGAATACATTTAGGTGGTATGAATTCCTAAATACCCCATAAAGTATAATTTTCTTGTCAAATCTGCGGAGAACGCTTCGTCTAGTCTAGGTATTGCTCGTTATCGTAACCCGGCGCTGTAGCAAATGCGGATACGTTCCGTATTTGGTATTTACGGAGCTCAGTACCGTGTTTCGTCATTACGGATCGCGTTTAATTATACTCAAGGCCATATTTCACGACAATTTATTTCATTATCTGATGGAGATTTATATAAGGAACATATAAATGTAAAACTTTGTAGGCGAATGATCATAGTTTTCAAAATACAGCAGCAAAAAATCGAAATTTGCGAAATATGGGAGCCCAAGTTTCTATGCTCCTAATTAACTTTACCACATAAATCACATGCCATATGATCTATATCATATACGCAACATAGTTATTAAGTAGCATGGCTATTTAACAATCGGTACTCAGTTACGGACATTCTGAAGCTATTTTTAAATAGTTATTGATGTTGATTATAACACATGGTTATTCGTTCTAGATAAAATAATATTAATGTTTATTAGTTTCTCATGAACGAATAAAAATGTGTTGGAAAAACATAAATACCTATTTCAAAGATATTCAGGATACCAGTACCCGATAACTGATTGTTAAATATCCTAGATGTTTAACTAGCATGTCGTGTTTTTATATAAATCACATGACATGTGATTTAATTCAAAACGTTTATTAGGGGCAGAGAAACTTGGGATCCCATATTCAGATATTTTCGACTTCTTGCTGCTTTATTTTGAAAACTATAATCATTTGCCAAGAAATGTTTACATTTATGGGTGGTCTTTATATAAATCTCTTTCAGATAATGAAAGACAAAATCATCGTGAAATACAGCCGTAACTTAAATTTTCCGTGAAAATGTTTGTGAACGTACGGAAATGTTTGACGGTGACTTGAGCCGTCGATCGACGTGTGCTAGTACGAACATGTCGACGGTGCAGTGTTTCCCAACGCTAGGCGTTTCCGTAGCGTAGACGCCACTTTCGAATATCCCTGCACTCGGTTCTCCATTCCCTTGCTCATCACGGACTACTGACCACAACTCGACTCCACCAGGCGTTTTCATAAGTCCACCAAATTCATTTATATCAGAACATACCGCGTTTGCCAAATAATTACATCTTTTCAATCCATTTATGGTATGTAATTACACAGAAACTGTAAACCGAAATGTCTTCCGTTTTCTGTGTCGGCGTATGTAATTACGTGAACGTTTATGCGTTGAAAATTAGCGGACGTAAAATTTTCTTTACGCCGTGCTCTTTAAGCTTGGTTTCAGCCTCGTTACGTAAATAAAAATAAAATACGCGTGCATCTGTTAAGTGGTGTTTTTTACCGTGGTTGCTAGAGTTGCGCAGAATGTTTCCAGCCAGCTCGGTGTTCCGTCCGTACGTGGATTCACGGACCTGCCACGAGATCGGCGGCCACACCATCTCAGAGCACGCCCACGTGCATTGTCGCTCTTCACTGCCCGGCACTGGGAAGGGTTGCTCGCCTGGACTGTCCCAGAGGAACAACGCTCTGGCACTGGCGGTACATTCAACCTTTCTGCTCCGAACTGTGTATGGATAGGGACAGTGACTGTTCGCGAAAAAATCGGAGCACACAGGAGACTTCAATACTATATACACACCTCAGCTGTTGTTATACCTCCGTTGGCTGCTGGTGCCGTGTCCGTCTTTGACCAAGTCACTCAGGACTAAGCAACTCCGACACTGAACCTCCGTGATTCGTGCGCAAACTGATAGCACGGGCCAAAAACTTTTTTCAGCCAATCGAAGAAGCTGGACGACCCTAGAGTGCTTTGGACTGTATTTTGTCTCGAAATCTTTTTGCGAAATATCACTATCCCTATATATGGGTACTGGAAAAGCTGGAATGGTAAAGTCCTCCCCCCACCCCTCCGGGGTCTTGCATCGACGGCAGCTTTCCTACGTTTGTTTAGGAAACAGTCAACTGCGCGTTAAGTTCACAACGGGTTAAAGAAACATTTCTATATTTTAAGCCTGATGTGTGACAAATTACGTAGAAAAAGTGGAAATAAAATGTTTTTCGTTTGCTGTCCATGTAATAACATTTTATGTTGGCAACTGAAAAATGATTAAACATGAAATGCAATGCAAATTTTTTAACATGTACTACCATGCAGATGAAGTACTAAGCTTGCTTGAAACATTCTGCGCATATGTAAAAATTGCAGTTACACTTCAATTTTTAAAAAATAAATGTCATTTATTTCAAAGACGTGCAGTGGCTCTAACGGAGCTTAAATATATTGGTTAAAAAAAATTGCGTTTAATACAATTTTCAGTTGCAAACATAAAATGTAATTAATTACATACACAACAAATGAAATAAATTTTGGTTTAACAATTTCTACGTAATTTACCGTACAACAGTATTACAATATATAAATATTTTTGTAAACAGTTGCTAACTTCACGTGCATTTGACTTTTCCCTAAAAAAAAATGTAGGAAGGCTACCATCTATGCATGAGGGGGAAACTTTTTTACCATTCTAGCTTTTTCAGTACCCATATACAATCATGTGTTACATTTGCGAACAAAAAAATGCTTAGTGTGTACATGGTAGACGCTCGCGAACTTACAACTCTCGTGGGAGAGCTTCGTAGCGTGGTTGTTTGCGGCAGTTTATGGAAAAGGGCAAATTTTGTAGGAAATTTAGTTGATTTTGTGGGAAAATAGTTGATTTTTAAGGAAAAAACGGAAACTTATGTACACAATTATGCATTGAGTAATGAAAAATTCACATGCTGACTTGGAAAAAGTACCACTGGGAAAATTATTTGTGCAATATTAAAAATTCATATCACAATCTATTATAATGCAATCATCATCATCATCGTTATTGTCTTTGCATTCCCTGGTTGAATAGTGTACCAATGGTTTTAAATAGCTTGACAAATTAGAGCAATATTCGACAGTAACGCTATAAGTAATCAAATTTCACTTCGTAAATAGGATTTTGTGTGTTACATACAGGGTCTACAACTCGTAGGGATACATCATTCTCTCTTGTGCATCTTCTTCGGTCAATCTACTTGAACACACTTTCAAATGATATTCAGAAAAATCTAGCTCCAATGATTTCTTGCATGATATGCAATTGCACTGCTCTGAAATGAGAACTGGCTGTTTTCTACATACACATTTCTCATCACAAAATGTTATTATTAAAATTTCATATTGGGCAAAAAATTTGTACTGAAAAACTACCATATTAATTGCTGTTAACCCCATGGTGTAAAATTGACAAATTATTCATTATTTTTCTTTCATTAAGGTCATGCTCACTATTATTCTAACTGGAATTATTGATTCTGAAGCTATCTTTTGTTAGTGGTAAAAAAATGGCGAGTAAGGTACAAGGGGATGGGGGATCAGGGCGTCAGAACTGTTCATACTCTGTCATTCTAGTCCCCCGGCGGCCATTTTCCACTCAAAATTTCCCTTTTTTCCTTTAAAATCTGCATGATATCATAAAAACAATATGTAAATGGCAAACTATAAACTCGTTAACCCTTTCTATTATCACAAAGGGGCCGCGGTGGTGTAGTGGTCAGAATACTCGTCTACTGTTTTTTTTGTGACACCTTGTTGCAATCGCCCAGAGCTGAGATCCTTTCCTTAAGTATTCCAACTCCAGTACCAAATAAAAACACTTGATCTGAATCATTCACACCTCGGTACATATCACATTTGTTGCTATCCACTCCAGTAGGTATTTTTGCTAGTCCCTTTGTTGGTGCCGCTATCAACAATACTGCTCGGCATCCCAAAGTATTGATGGTGACACTCACAAGACGAGTCTGCCACTTAATCTCACTTTGTCAGGGATAAGCATTTAGAGTGATCTCAACTATTTTGTCCTGAAAACTTTCTGTTTCTCTATGAGCCCTCTCAGGCAGAAGTATGCTTCACTAAAAAAAAGTGTAGCAGAATTCAAATTTACTTTTGAGGGGGCAGAGAGTCTTAGATTTGAAATCTAAAACATTTTTATTGCTAAAATTTCCCACACTTTTGGAAAACCTATCCATTTGTGTGATACCAGTTTCACCTACTACGCCTACTACACTTTGTTTTTCACGTCATAGTGAACAGTTTGATTGTGGTTGTCCTCATCAGAGCCATGCAGTAAGCTAAGGATAATAAAGACATTTAATTATCAAGACAGTTTTTCATTAGCTGGTAGGATATTCACAGTAAACTGGGCACTTATGAAAGCCCTGCCTAAGATCTACTTGTATGCATATTGTGTATTCTTACACAATGTGTAAAATTAATATTGCAGTGTGCCTCTTCACTTAGTCATGCGTTGGTCAATTGAAACGGTAAAAGTAACAGAAAAGTAAATATATTACAAATTTGTGAGTTCTTACATTTACGTGTATAAAAAAAACTGTATGCACAATAAATAATTTTAGCATTCACAGATGTTTACCTAACACTTGTAATTCAACATTAAGACATGGAACTATGCTCCCTCCGCCGTTACCAACTTTACTAGACGCATGCAAATTATTACGCCCGTTAAAACATGCGCAGGTAGGAGCAGTGATTTTTTTTCTAAGGTTTATTTCAAAATTGCTCACTTTATCGTTGACGGCCTTTATTGGGCAAGGTTTTCCATCCACCATTTCAATAAGAGGTGATTACTTATTTACCTGTGGGCCGACGCTTGATTATGTTTTCCGGTAGTTCTAGAAACTTCAGGATATTTCCTCGCTCTTCACACAGATCCTCAATGACTTCCAATATTGTGGAAAAAAAAACTCTTTCTGGATATATGCGTAAGTTCTGAACCAGTCGATGCATGTGACACTAACTAAATTTTGATGACAACATGTGTAGTATCAAGATTTTTTATTGTGTACTAATATGTTAACCATCCCTTAAATTGATTGTACATAATATTTAGTGAAAGTCAACATTTTGTGAATTACGTTGTTGAAAACCACACCCATATATGTGCCGTTTCATTCAATAACAGTCACAATATGTGGAAGCACAGCTAAAATGACGATCTTTGAATAATGTTAAATGTTTTTGCTTGTAGATGTATGGGAATTTTCTTAAATGATACATTTATTATGCATGTGCAAAAGATGCAAAAATAAAGTGATAATTTTGGAATACCTCCTATATACGTTAATGAAGACATGCAGCAAATATGTATGTAAATAATGGTTTTTTTTCTTTTCCAGTGGGAAAAGAAAATTGTCATCAAAATTTTCAGAAACACTCGTCACATGATCTTGTTGCTAAATTCTGACTCAAAAATTTTAGATATGAAATACCAAAGTTCAAACATCGCCATTCGAGTACTGATGAAATTAACTGCAGGCCTCACTCCTGGCTGCCAGTCTTAATTACTCAGTGCAGTAGGGCTTTTCCTTTAATCTCGATAGCAAGCAACATGGAGTCAAGAAACTAGGCCCGTATAGACAAGCTACTACTGACAATTTCTTTTAAGCTGCTTGTCCCCTTTTCCACTCCTTCCATTCAAACTTTTCTGTAAGACTTGTCCCAAAAATGTGTTTAACTTTATTAGTTTTCCCGCACTGTTATGTTACTCAAGTTTCTCAATCAGAATTTGTAGTTTCTTAATATGAACTGGAATTATATGCTCCCACTAGACACAAAAACCTGCTTGGGGAAACATTTAAACTTTGACATCGGCGTATAGTTAACCCCAGGATTCTTTGATTATAAATGTTTGTCTCGTTCTTCAGCTGTCCGGGTGTCCTGACACCTCAGGGTAGGTTTGTGCTTATGTTATATACATCCTATGGTTTATAATGACAGCGTCTTTAATCGCCTTATCCTTTGTGAGTCCGAGATTGCTGACATCAACGATGTCTTTATCCCAGCTTGAGTCATGTGGTGATCAGCTTCCAGCTAGAAACCTGTACAAGATATTGCGTGTTTTCTCTAAGGTACAAGTGATTGACCAGGCGTGTGACTGAACTAACTAATTTGTGGCCATTTTGAAATTATGATTCAACTCCGTACTGGAATGTTTTACCTACGAGCTGTATGACACAGAAACGAACAATTGTCCTCTGGACACTGTTATGATGTGACTCACATTATCTTGCCAGACTTTTCGGATCTCAAGACCCATCTTCCCTCTTGGTATCAAGTAGGAAATATGAACTAATGTTACAGATGTTGATCTTCCCAGGAAGTGTGTTAAAAATGGTTACTCCATACCTTCTTGCAAATGTTTAAGATTAGTGGTGATGCAGGGAATTTTATTATTCTGTTGGTAGTCATGAGTTAAATTTCGATTATTCCAAAAGTTTACAGGTGTCCGTGACAATACATATATGCAAAAGTTTATTGTTTGGTCGTAATTGTTTTGTTTTCTAACCATCAAATACGTTACTTCGCAATTTGGGAGT
Source organism: Clitarchus hookeri (assembly GCA_002778355.1). Taxonomy (NCBI): domain Eukaryota; kingdom Metazoa; phylum Arthropoda; class Insecta; order Phasmatodea; family Phasmatidae; genus Clitarchus; species Clitarchus hookeri. The sequence goes on along the minus strand of NQII01004818.1, from coordinate 11,274 downwards.
TGAGGAAATTTTTCTTCTCAAGTTTGGTGTCGGTTGTACCAAATAAAAAAGACACCCCATTCTTTGAGAAACCATGGCATTTCCTATCTTCGTAAGAACTGGCTTCATTACAGAGTTATTCATCCAGGAGCTTGCACTGATAAACGGCTGTTCATAAGAGAATTCATCGAAAGTGGTTCTCGATATTTGATTCGTTACCAACTTCGTAGGTATCTGGGATACTTTAGAACTCAGTTGAATAATATCATTCCAATTATGTAGTACAAGAAGACAGTGTAATTATAATACCTTCGTGCCTCTCGGAGTGAATTATGTAAACCCTTTAACTACCAAATATCGTGTCCAGCTTGATAAAACCTGAAACACTGCAAGCATACCATCTTTATATTTGTCGGTTTCTTTGTCAACTATGTTCTCATCCTAACTGCTGCCTTTCACTGCCTATCTCTTGTTTATATATTGCACATCTTTATAACGTCTGTTTCAACCAATATAAGATGCTAGTAGCTGTCAAAGCTCCCCTAACTTTCATTCTGTCATTAATAATTACACTTAATACAAAAAGGTAGAGGGCCTCGAAGACACCTGGCTATTCATCCCTTTCCCTTCACACTTTGATTAAAGTTAGGAAGAAATAAATCCTATGAAACAAATATTTTTCGGTCAGTGTTTCCAGCACCCAGGTATTCACATATCAAGACATTTACACCAGAGATTAAGATTTTTACGAGTTCTCATTATCTGTATGCAGTTCCGACAGATCCATTCCAAACATCTCGATAGTCGGGACTCGTAATCATTAGCTAGCTTTCCAGGCGGGCTTAGTCACAAAATATTAAATAATTACTGTCTTCCAAACACAGAATTACTGCAATAAAAAACCAAAGCAAAAATAAATTATTTTCATTTGGTCAAACAGAAAAGTAACAACTCTGAGCAGGCAAACACGCGGTTGTATCTGGATTTAAGCAGATGAATAAAATACAGCCCTCGTTGAATGTTGAAATTTGCTAATATGACACAAGATTATTGGCATAGCAAGTAAACTACCGTTGACAATAATTTAAACGTAAATGTTATTGGTCAGAAAGTTTTTATTAGTGTGGCATTATAATGTACAGGCTTGCTTTAAAGTAGTGTATCACGGCTACAGTATCCTCTTGGCAGGAACTAACAATGAAATCACTTGGAAGTTGTTATCCTGTGTCTTCGGTTTCTTGAAACAATCCTCCCATTCGGGAAGAATAGCTGGAACACAAAGGTTACTAATGTACTAAACGTGGTTTTTTAGTTAATATTTTAAGCAATGTTGTAATACAAATTTTTCATTTACGTGAAATTTCTGACAAATAATTAGAGGCAAAAAATATGTTTTAACGTGTAAGATACTTGGGTCATGTTAAATTCTACGAAAATAAAAATGTATGATTACAAAACAGACAAGATATTCCTAATCGTAGTTACAATAATAATCTCAAAGAACTGCTCAAGATTTTAAACCCAAAATTAAAAATATGTTGAAGATAGAAGTGTAATCAAGTACTATGACAAATGTTCGCACCGTTTGCTGGAACTTCGAAAAGATATTCCTTCCCTTCTTCCACTTCTTCTGTGCATTCACTAGACAGATCATCAGGGATGACATCTTTGGTAAGCTCTACGAATCGATCCAGAGGACACAGGGACTCNGCATTCACTAGACAGATCATCAGGGATGACATCTTTGGTAAGCTCTACGAATCGATCCAGAGGACACAGGGACTCGCATCCAGGAAGCTGGAGCAGGTATGGGTCAGTTGTGGTGCTGTTCTTGAACGAAACCTGCATACAAAAGTGTCCGGCTTTATGGATAAACCATTTTAAAATACAGAAACTATTCTAGCAAACACAACCCTCATACAATTTTATATTCGTCAGTAGATCCTACCGTAACATAAAAGTTGCCTAACTTCTCTCTGAGCTCAATGAGGACAGAAGATGCATATGGCACCAGGATCCCGTTGAACACTTTGAGTGCTTGTAGAGTGTCGACAACATTGTCGTCGTGGGCTGAGTATATGTAGAGACTGCGGTCTGGACTCAGAGTGCCATTCAACTTGTCCTGCATGTTTTCAATTATCTCCTTCAGCATTGGACCTGGGAAGAAAGCATGTTAATAGATCAAATACACTGCCTCTAAAAGATCATTAAATGCTAACTTTATTTCTGCAAGTATCGAAATTTACTTTATACATTGCCAAAAATGAACCGAAGAACAAATAATACAGTATATTGTAATACTTATACAAATCTTGCAATACAGTTACCATTAAACTCTATTGCTTATATGTACGCACAGGGCTTATTTCAAACAGATACTATGTCAGTTCGTGTGGCAAATATTCAAGTGCATGACACCTTGGTTGTAACACAGTGCAGACTTTACACACTTTGTCAAACAATTGCTCTTTAAAGGCCATCAGATAAATGCCTGTATCAAGCATTGCAGCAACCTAGAGCGAAAAGAAAGCATATTGCTGTTAATGACTTTTGACTTCAATCTGTCATAATGTTTATTAAAAGGGTAGTCTCAATTAGTCACAGAACTGGCCGAAGAGAAGCAGATAGGGTTAACGTGGTGCTCCATTGTGACCCTTGTGTAAGGAGTGCACTCATAGATAAGGACCGTATCTATGTCGGCTATGAGAGCTGCCGAGTGCGAGATTATATCTCGCTCTCGCGCTGCTACAAGTGCCAGCAGTGGGGTCATATAGCTGGAAAGTGCAGAGAGAGCGAACCAACATGTTCAACGTGTAGCATAACGGGCCACGAGTTTGGAAACTGTCCGAAAAAGGCAGACAGCACGCATAAGGACACATGCGCCAATTGCAAGAAAAAGGGGCAAACACATGAACATCGAGTGGATTCCAGGGAATGTCCGGAGTACCAGAAGGCCCTGTCTGCTGAACTTGCCAGGATAAACTATGGTGTGTAACATCATTAAAGTTGGGCAGTTGAATATGCAACGGTCAGCAGCAGTTGCGGCTGAATTAAACAGGATTGTTGTGGAGCAGAAGCTGGATATTGTTCTATTCCAGGAGCCTTACGTGCCTTTTGACAAAGTTGTGGGCCTGAGGGTTGACGTATATACATGTGGTGTGTCCCCCCGTGCTGGGGTGCTGGGAGCCAACAAGGATTTAAACATTACAATGATGACAAGCGTGTCGGATACACATCACACATGTGTACAGGTGATAAAAGACACAATGGAATGTTGGTTGGTCTCCTCGTACTTTCAGTTCGGGGACGACACGCAGATACATCTGGACAGATGGGAGGTGATCGTAAATACATTAAGGGATAAACCGCTAATTATGGGAGCGGATGTAAATGGAAAGTCTGAAATATGGCATTCCCCCGTCACTGATGAGGCGGGGGATATGGTAAGCCAATTCGTACTTACTAATGATCTAGATGTGGCAAACATTGAAGGAGAACTTCCAACGTTCGTCTCTCAGGCCCATGACACAGAATCATACTTGGACATAACTGTCACAAATAGAAAGGCCTGCAATAACGTAAGGTACTGGACTGTGTTGAATGAAAGCTCAAGTGACCACAGATTGATCACATTTGAAATACACGGTGGTGGATACCGGGAAACAGAACAGGTAGAAAAGGAGGTTCGCTATGTGCATAACATGGCGGATTGGCNATAGAACAGGTAGAAAAGGAGGTTCGTTATGTGCATAACATGGCGGATTGGCCTGCTTTCGACCGGGCCCTGCGGAGTAAGCTTAGTACATATAATGTTATGNATTGTCTTACCCACCAGGGTACAGTTACAATGCGGGAGGATGGAGGGTGTGCTGGCCTTCGGGCCTAAAACCTGTCATAATGTTTAATTTTCCTACGCCCAAGAATGGTGAATTGCACTTTACCTGCAGTCAGTCTTTGAAGTTCTGTAGTACCAGCATTGGCTAGATAGTTTTCCAGGAGGTACAAGTTCCTCAATGGTGTAGGATAGTACGGAGCAAACCATTCGGGCAACGGCAAATTATACAAATCCTGAAAAAAAATTCAAGCCTATTCTAATGTTGTAATGCAGAATTTTTATCACATTGAAAACTGCTCGTAGGTGGTTTATTTATTGGGTTTATAATAATTCAACTTATAATTCTGTTGAAGATGTGACATTGAGGTTTTCTCATTCTGTTCCCATTTTCTTTTACTGGTTTATCTCCGATTAATTTCGTATCACCTATTCTTATTTCCTTTCGGGAACGAGAGTCCTGTCATTGGGCTAGGGATTTTATTAGGGAGATAACCTTTCCTCGTTAACAATTACATAAATTAGTAGTACCTTCGACAAAGCACCATTTAAGCTGAAAAAATTGTAATCTTTATTATTATATTTAAATCGTAATAGCTCATATCAGTTGTATTTGGTGAATTATTTTAATATCGTTGTAGACGCATACGGTACTAACATGTTATCTTTAAAACAGAAAATGTTTTGTCATATCTGATTATGTTGGATGTAAGCTAATTCGCTTGAAATTGTGCATGCTTATAAATTAGTACCTGAAGCATTAAAATTAGAAGCCGAAAACATTAACTTAAATTTAAATAATTTGCGAGAGAATGCGTAATTAAAACACATACTTCACATTATATACACACTTTCAAAATTTGAAGAGGAATTGTAGTTAACGATCAAATAAAGACAATATTTATAAACAGAAAAAAGAAAAAAAAAACCTGCTTATTATTTTTGAGAAAAATGTTCAAGAACCAAAGCTAAATATATGGTTGTGACCTCCTTAATTATTTTATAATATTCAAGGATACAATGTAGTTTTCCTCCAGAAAGAGAGTACGGCACCACCATCTTCAAGCATTCCATTAGAGTAGAAGAAACTCATAGAGACTTCTAAAGTTCTCAAATGTTATTGTGGGTGAAAGAGTTACACAAAATAAAATCAAGAAGAAGTGGGTTTCCGTACCTCAATGAAGAGTATGTCAGCAATGCCGGCATCGAACGAGGTGAGACCAGCGAGTCGTGTGACCTCCTCCTGCACTCGCGCTGTGACGTTCATGACGCACTGGTACTCCTCCGAATCCTTCAGGTACGACACCAGGGTGGAGTACTTGGCACAGCTGGAAGACGGCCACAACAGCTGCAAGTGTGGGATGTGCTGGTGCATTTCTCCACTTACGAAGGTCCGGTACACTCTGATCATATTTAAGTAGAGCCCCGAGTATTTCGCGAATTCATTCCGTGGCGAGGGAGACTTCAAACACTTGTTCTTTTTCCTTCCATTGTGATTGGACGACAGTTATACATGCATGCCCCTTTTACTGTGAGCCAGCAATAAGCAGGAAGCAGTCCTGTGCGAAGACTTCACGTGATCGCATCAGCAACCAATAAACAAGCGAATAGCGTCTCGAGTGACTCGAGGTCTGTAAACCCTACCCTGCTGACACAGCAATCCACGAAATACTCGGGACTCTATATGTAACTTATCTATTTCTGCAGTGCATGAAAATGATCGTGGCTCTTTTAAGTTTTATTTTAAGAGTTAAAAATGCTAAATAAGTACTTTTCCTTTTGGTTCTAAGAATTTTCCAATATATAGGTTTGGTTGTATTACGGGAATAATTATGTGTAGAAATGAGTTTTAATTATTGTGACTTTCGAGATTAACTGAGTAATTTTCAAAACCGTGCTTAAAGCTCGGCTTCTCCGCTTTATCATAAATTCTTCGTTTTGCTGTCATAATTTTAATCTCAAAGTGACTATCGACAAAGTTTGATTATATAAAGTGTACTTTCTACGAGTTGTTTATTATTTTTGTTCATATGTTTCAGTGTGTTATTTACTGGTTGCAAAAAATGTCAGGAATCTGCACATATGTAATAATTACGTTTCTGAATGGAAATACTATATCACGTATCGGGGCCGCGGTGGTGCAGTGGTCAAACTACTCGATTCTCACCATGGCGAACCGGGTTCGATTCCCGGTGGGGTCTCTCCCGCATTTTCGCATATGTGGGAATCGTCCCAGACGGTGCGGATTTTCTCGGTGATCGCCAGTTTCCCCCGCCTTGCATTTCAGCGCTGCTCCATACTAACCTCGCTTCACCTTCATCGGCTCTCAAGACCTCGATGTTAAGAGCCTCCTAAATCTCTCCACCCCCAATACCACATATCAGACTGCAAGTATTGGAACAAGCGTAGCTACTATAACAAGTTGGGAAACTTCCTATGTATTCGAAAATTTCCTTGAGCTAGCGTGGATGTATTGGAAACAAACTTTAACACTCGCTTTTTCTCACTATGCGTATTCACTAAAGTGGCAAATTTGCGGAAAAAAATTCGTAGAGAGTATGGAAATACTTTTCCAAATTCACTGCAAACCTTTACCAAGTGTGTTTCAATCAATGCTTCTGCCAACAACATGCAGTTACGGCAGTACTTTTTTTTTCAAAGGTTGTTTTCAAAGTTCTTAGTTAACCGTGGATAGCATGCATGCTGTAGGTGCTCTCACAGTGTCCTTGCTTTCGGGCTCGGTGTGTATGGGGATGGCCTGGAACTTGATGCTTGGTTGGCTCTCCGTCCTCTCCGTGGGCGGGTACAGTCCGGCCAGATTACACTGGGCGCTTATCAGAGTGCGGTCATAATCCGTGCTCCTCACGTGGGTGTCGTTGTAGTTGTACGTCAGAGGCAGCAGATCGGAGTATCTCTGCCTGAGGAACGAGCCCAGTCTGTAGTGCTGCTCCTCGCCGATCTGAACAACGGTCAAACAATTCTTTACTTATAAAGCTGGCACTTTGTTGATACCATATCACATTGGACATATATTCACATCTGGTAACCACAATGAAAATAATAGGTTACCTTAACACGAGAAAAAACAGCATGGCCAAAGACACTCTAATTAAACTAACATGTTTTTCTTTCTTATTTTTTAGTTTACTAAAGTATAAGATTGACACAATAAATACGTATTAATGATATTTAATTTTAACTGCTTTGTACTTTGATAAACAATATGTTGGCAAATAACAAATTATCGTTTTAAAATAAGATAATTCTCAACAGGGCTTTACGCCCTAATATATTTATTAGAAGACAAACGCAGGAAACCATTATACTAGAGATTTCTCATAGGATGAATAAGAACCTATCGCTTACTTCAGACAACTGTCCGTATCCTCTGGGCCAGTAATACGCCACGTCGTTGTACGGGTCGTTCGGATAAGATGACGTAGGTGCCCGGTCGCCATGTCGGAACAGCTGTAACAGAATTGTGCCTGCAATTAGTACATTTCACATATACTAGACAGAGCCCTTACTAACACTACACTGGGGAAACAGTTACTCAGCAGTTCTACATCAAATATTTCTGATTACGCGCCCTTACTTAACGATGGCGATACGAGTATATAAATAATGATATGTGTAGTGCCAGTCTTAGAGTTGCAGGGAAGAATAATTTCTTTTGGTAACTGAAAACACAGCTGAGATTAATGTTTGAATAATGACTATTCTGATTGGTGCATTTTAAACGATCGGGAAGTATTCGCCGAATAATTAATAAGATTAGTGTTATTTTGTAGCATACATTATTAATGGCAACATAAAAAAATTTCAATGTGTGTGCTGACACTTAAAATAAAGCCAATTCCATCTTTCATGACAAAGGGACGAATATCTTAAGAGAACCCCCTACTTGGAGCAGTTTTTTCCGTGTTTGAGGCAGAGAAGCGTTGAAGCAATAAGGGCGACAATCCCGTGCGCATCAAGTGTGCCGTCGCAGCTGCGAGCTTAGCAGGCTCTTAACGAGCCTGCAGTGTTCTCGCCGTGCTGCTTTAACCTACGGGACTTTAGGAGGTGACTCTTATTGAGATGCAGTGCTTCGATAAAGCTGTTTCTAGCCATTTTGGAGTGTTACGAAATGATGTGCGTGATGTCTTGAAAGTGATCTACAGGCGCGAACTGAAGTGTGTGTTCTTATCGTAGGTCAGCCCATTTGGCGCACGTCTAATGGTTTCATTGTAAAAACAAACTATTTCCAGGCACAATGGAACGCAGTTCAAGCGCCAGGTAGACGGGCGCCTTAATGTTTTGGAAGCCACCTCGGGAAGTGACTAGACTTACCACGCTCGCAAAGACGATGGCGCCCAGATCACTGTCGGGAAGTATCGGCGAGGCCAGCACGTGGCTAAGAACCAGGGCACACGACACGACGAACGTCCACGCCATGTCCGAGTACGCTCTCCAGTGAAGAGTTGGTCCGGCGAAGGATCCCGTGGTTGCTCAACGACGACGAGCTTGAGGTCTGCGACCGTCTTTTATACCACCGCGAGATGTCGTCGCCGACTGTCTGGATCGGCCAGACCGCCTCACTGCTCGCCCGTGATTATCGNTGTCGTTGCCGACTGTCTGGATCGGCCATACCGCCTCACTGCTCGCCCGTGATTATCGCGGAGGATTAGGGAGCACGCACAACAGGTGTAAGTGTCGAGGTTATTCCAGATCGTAAAACACTCGCGGCTGTGAACCGCCCTGTCTCATTGGCGGCAGTTGAGATATTTGTCCACGGATAAACCGCCATCGTTTGAATTAATACCTTTCTTTCACAACATTTGGTGCCGCTCATCCAACAATGTAAGCGGGGTTTATACGCGTCATTATACTAAATCCTGAAACACACAGAATAATGTTTTTGCACATTACGTTGCACACGAGAAAAGACAGTCTACCTTTCTCAGTATTAAGAATATTAGAACTTTTACAATTACGGATTTGAGCTAAAGGAATTAACTGTCGCGTGTGTCTTTTTTCGGAGTTGATTAATATTCTAATTTTAAGAAATGTCATAAACTTGCATTTTCTTCACTCATAGAGACGTTTGACATCTCAATGTGATAAAAACTGTTACTTTTAAAATAAGAGNTGTCGTTGCCGACTGTCTGGATCGGCCATACCGCCTCACTGCTCGCCCGTGATTATCGCGGAGGATTAGGGAGCACCCACGACAGGTGTGAGTGTCGAGGTTATTTCAGATCGTAAAACACTCGCGGCTGTGACCCGCCCTGTCTCATTGGCGGCAGTTGAAATATTTGTCCGCGGATAAACCGCCATCGTTTGAATTAACACCTTCCTTTCTCTACATTTGGTGCCGCTCATCAAACAATGTAAGCTGGGTTTATACGCGTCATTAGACTAAATCCTGAAACACACCGAATAATGTTTTGCACATTACATTGCACACGAGATTAGAACTGTTTCAATTATCTATTTGAGCTGAAGGAATTAACTGTCGCGTGTGTCTTTTTTCGGAGTTGATTAATATTCTAATTTTAAGAAATGTCAGAAACTTGCATTTTCTTCACTCATAGAGACGTTTGACATCTCAATGTGATAAAAACTGTTACTTTTAAAATAAGAGAATGCCATAAAATATGCCACCATAATGAAACACGTACGTCATCACTAGACCTACTTAATATGGAGAAATATTTACCGTAGCTCTTAATATAGGAATTTTACTCTGAAAATAAATGATTGCAACATATTCTACTGTCAGAAATAAGCCCCAATTGTTGACGGCTGTTCCAGGTAAAGTCTGCACTTTCTAAGTTAACCTGTGAAAAACCAACTGAACACAATTGCATGTATAGGCTGTTCACTGTTACTTGAACACTTTTGGAATCAACCTGCGTGTATTTTAAGGCGCACACTGACTGGCAGGCGCCCAATAAAGTTGTCAACGATGGACGGAAAGTAGTTCCACGTCTTAACGTTTGATTAAAAGTGTTAGGCAATCATTTGTGAATATTGAAATAGTAATTAATTTCGCTTCCTTTTTTTAATGTTTATAAGAGTAACAATTATCATATATGTAAATTATTAGATTCTGTATTAATTTCACAATTTCCTTGGCCAACGCATCAATAAAGTGAATAGGCCAATGGCAATGCTAATTTTGCATATGGTGCAAGAATACATAATGTGCACAGAAGAAGATCTTGAGCAGGGCTTTCAAAAGTGCTCTGTTTGCCGTGAGCAGCCTTTACGCTCCAGTATAGTCCATTCACGGTTACTTCCAACTTTTCTGAAGCACTGCCTAAGTTCTACTTCCCAGGATATTCCTCTGCCTCGTGCAAACAAAGCTCATCCGCGTCTAGAAAATTACACCAAAGGGGCAACGCATAAGAATTATTCCTTGCCAGGCATTACCAACACACCTATTTTCTCAACATTTTAATTCATGTTAATTATAAATGAAGTATTATAATTTATGGATTAAATGTAAGTGAAAATTAAATTTTACCAATAAAAAGNATCAATACGCCTTTTTTTCTGAACATTTTAATTCATATTAATTATAAATTAAATATTATAATTTATAGATAAAATGTCAGTGAAAATTAAATTTAACCAAAAATAAGGCCCTTTAATTTTAACACAAGTATAAAACGCTTGTGATACATAACCACCAAACACGTCATACATTAGGTGATTTTTCAAAGGTTTGATTTAAAAAGTGTAAGAAGCCGCGAATATATTATATACAGACGGTATGCAGGCTCCCAGTTAAGTTGGCAGCCAGTAAATAAAAATAGTTCCAATACTTGGCGTNTATTATATACAGACGGTATGCAGGCTCCCAGTTAAGTTGGCAGCCAGTAAATAAAAATAGTTCCAATACTTGGCGTTTTGTTGCAAGGCAAATGTTTTAATTTACTGTTAATGCTGTTGGTGGTGTGGTCTTATACACATTAGAGTACACATTTGTATATTACTAACACATTTACATTCCGAACAATTCCACCGTTTCATTTGGATGGCGCATGTGTAAAGTGAGACGGCCCATAGGGATGTTAATTTTACATTTGGCTAAAGGATAAAAAAGTAGGGAGAAAGTAGTTCCTAAGCAGGTTTTTAAAAGTCAACAGCCTGCATATAATATATATATATTTAATAAGCGCGGCTTATAGATCGTGTAGAGTGTGAGAGATAAAGACAGAACTTCAATAAGTACGCGACCATTCTGCGACCCACTCTCTGAGAGATTGTCTTGCAAACTAAGTAGCCAATTAATTTCCGACGTATGGAATGCTGCACTACGTCGCAGTGGGGCGGCCAGTACACGGTTGTGTCTGCACAGAAAGGCAATAGTGGTGGGTGCGGCGTGTTGCAAGTGAAGTGATGGGCGGCAGAATTGAGCGCATGTCAGCAGAAAAGGCAGCTATTAAGGAACGTCGGATCGCCTGATGATAATC
>NQII01004817.1:164324-189419 GCA_002778355.1 Clitarchus hookeri | reverse complement strand
GCTGACAAACTGGCGTCATAACTGGTTCGACGCTGCTCTCACCTAGCGGCATATAGCTGAAATACTTGCAGCTAGATATGGTAATTTGTCGGTATCACTGCCTGCTCTTAACTCGTGTTCCACCTTAATGAGTATCACTTGGTATGGTACGTCCTGAAGAAATAAAATCATCGCAGTTTGCGAGTTTCTGGGTTTTTGTGACATTTAAGTGTTTTTTTTTTTACCAGTGACGACTTCCTGTTGGCAACTAAAGAATCGATAGATTATATCAATAGACTTGATGTTTGTTTGTAACTCTTAAAGTTTGTAATATTTTTAATGTCTATGTATTGTTCCTTTTATAAGCGTCTAAATTGCCATACGATAAATAAATAAATAAATAAATAAAAGCCCCCAGCTTGAAGATGCGAAACATACAATGTACTTTCGGCAACTTTGTGCTACTTATAATGTAACTGCTTATATTAACTATACTCTAGTCGCAGTATCTTGACACTTTTTGAATTAAACATTTGAAAAACTACCCCGTGTATGATGTTTTTGGTTGTTTCCTAAATATTCATCACATCACAAACGTTTGTAATTCTGTTAATATAACTCTGTTTTACATACATTTTACCTATATAGTACAATAATTGAGTGAGTCAAGAGATTTGAGTAGCTCTTAACATCGATATCTTGATAGCCGATGAGGGTGATTGAAGTGAGTATGGCGCAGAGCCGGAATGAAGAGGGGTGGGGGGACGGAGTTTCCCGAGAAAACCCACCCACCAGCGGCATCGTCCGGCACGATACCCACGTGCGAAAAAACCGGGATTGACTCGGCCGGGGATTGAACCCGGTTCGCCTAGGTGGGAGGCGAGCTGGCTAACCTCTCAGCCACCGCGGCCCCTATCTAGACGATGTCTTTCGTTTTGAAGCAAAAACAAGCTCGCTAGTACGTCGGAGTCGCGAGATATATTTAGCCAGATATTTTCGCTAACGTCCCGAAATCGCCTCCAGTCGTCGCGGGTCCCCACCAGTGCCTTGCTCACGAAAGGCGCCAACTCGACCTGATGATCGAATCGAGTTGTAAACACGATGTAAACAGAGCGCTATTATTTCAAACGAGTTAATAGTCACGAATTTATTGAGTTGGAATTTATCACCCTGAGAACCGTTCCTTGTCTGTCCTGGTACCCCATGTGTCGATCTAATTTTAAAGACGTTTTCACGTAAAAAAAAAAGTCTCATAATAGACTCCTAAAGAAAACTTACCCTAATACAATGTTGATGTTGTTCTATGCGTAACCCAAAATCTCAATGCACTACAAAAAAAAAATCGAATAAACGAACCAGATTGCGTGAGATGGGTGCTTACAAAAGATTTGTAATGCACAAGCCATGACGAATCGAAACGAAGGCTTTTGCAAGTTCAATAACACTGTTCTGCATATTTGCTGCCAATTAAATGCCATGAAAGTAACATGTTTTAGTCTGGCGCGTGAGTCGTCTAGTGATGCAGCCGGAATCCATTAAAAGAAAGAAGTAAACCAATCTCATTCAACAGACAGTCACAAACACGTAAAAGCTGTGCACGTTTCCAGCCTAGGCTGGCCATAAACAAAAGATATTGGTGGGCAAAGCCAAGGTTTGAGAACGTGATACGCCATAATATTTTGTGTGAGTGTGGTACAAATAAATTTTTTTTAATTGATATAAAAAATACGAAAATGATCGAATGTGGAGACACTATTTGTGTAGAGTGATCATGAACGATACTATTCTTAAGAAATAGGTTTCTAACATTTACATTTTCGAAGATACCTGAATTTCGTAAAATCCATGACAAGGAAAGTTTAATGGCCTATATTTCAGCACGGATTTCAAAGGAGTTAATGTGTTAATAAGTACAGAGTTATTTCATTCTCAGTAAAGTGGGTGAATTTCATACAGAAAAAAAAAGTGTATATGATAGAAGGGAAGGCGGAATATGATGCACGTAAGGTCTCGATGTTATTAAGTTTTCATTAGGAAAACAATAAATTATTACGTTTTCGATTATATAAAATTAGGCAATAAATAAGGCATTAAATATGACAACAATGTAATTATTGTCACACTGTGCTTCGTCTATATACTGTGCACTATTTTGCATTTACTGAGTGTAATCACGGGCGCATAAAACAGGCATGAGCACTTGTCTGTAAACGTTACCCCACCCCTCCCAACCCTTGTTTGTTTTGTTAAATTATCTCTGGCGCCACTTGTACATCCGACCGGTTTGGTGATATAGTATTTTGTGATATAATTTCGTCACAATATTCAAACTACGTATAAAAACAGTAAACCTTATAAAAAAATAGCTCTAAACGATGCTTACTTTTGGCCGAATGAATATGTTACGCCATCTTCACTAGTACAAAATTTTGCAACCAGGTGTCGGCCACTTTGCATAAATCACGAATACCCCAATGCTAAAACTTGACTGATGTGTTAATGACGCCAGCAGCATTTCTGTGAACTAAATTATTTAACGAGGAGTTAAAATTCACCAACCAGATATACAGACGAGTGCCCTGGCCTGTTATTCTAAAGCCCTGAGTGTAATATTGGTCAAACTCAAGGTCTGTAAAAGACCTTAGATCATGATGATCGGTTTACATTAATACAATTTGTACATATCTGCATTAACGTTGTTGTGTAGAGTGTCTTTGTGTTATGCTATACAATAGATCAGTCTAAGTTTGTGAGGTAACTTGGCAGATTAGGCGTACATTGAATCCTACTTGTGATGTTTTTATTAAAAGGGAAAGCATAAGCCAAAATATACAAGAATAAATTATTGAAACAAACGTTTGAAGAAAGCATAAGTGATGGTGAAAGTTGGAAAGCGGCTATAAAAAAACAAGCGCGCTGCAAAAAAATTATAAAAAAAATATTTGATTCGTTATCTAAAAAAACAAAACTCAGAAGACAAGATTAAAGAATCTGTAGGAGAGCAAACTATACTAAGTAATCAAATAGAATTTCAACTAGCAGACGATTTAAAAATTATTGCATATTATGATTCTGCCTTAAACATGTGTGAAATCTGGGACACATTTGCATATTATTCGAACAAAAATGGACTAAATACCCCCTTAAAGATGGGTTGGCCTCGGATGGACTGGTTTGTGGGTTTATGTAACCGCCAACAGATAAACCTAAAAAATTGGAACCTTTTAAGAAATTCGCGAAATGAATACTGCAACTCTGTTAATAATTTGTGAGTTTTATGACTTAATTACTGAAGTTTAGAGTGAGTTCATCAGTCAGCAAATTCTTCGACAGTCAAAAATTCTAATAAAAATGTTTGGACTTTTGCTATAAATTTGAGAAAAATCATATATATTATAAGATTTCATGAACTCTACACAAAAATATATGAAAATGATGAATATCTGTATATAAATGTTTACTTCTATTCCAATCACATAAACCCTACAATTCGATGTTAAGTGAAATTTTAATGGCATTAGAAGCATTGCAATTATACATACCTAACTATACATACTATTACATGTAAACAGTATACACTCTTCAGTTTGATACAAAACAAAGTTTAACGTCAAATTAAAGAAACTGTGTGACACTTGTAGAGCCTGATAAATATTTGCTATATTGGTTTGATAATATAACAACTAAATTTGAGAGACATTAGCCAAGGTACAGACCCTCCTTCAGCTAGGAATTAGTCGGGGACCACAGTCCTTATGTTGCTCGCTGTACTCCCAGCACGTACAGACTGACGGTGAGGTAAATCTTGCAGCCCCACCACCGACACAGTGTCGTCAAAGTTGTACCCATCTCTGTCACGGAGACAATTGTGCAAAACCACACATGCCTTTACAGTGTCCACTGCGAACTCAGGACTGACATTCAAAGGACGATTTAAGATGCGTCATTTGTTGCTAAGGATACCAAATGAGCACTCAACATACCGCCTGGCCCTGCTCAGTCGGTAATTAAATACTCTTTTTTTAACACTGAGGTTAGAACCGCCGAAAGGTCGAAGCAAGTTAGCGTGTTAAGAAAATGCTTCATCACCCAAACAATATTTTGGCACACTAGGGGCATCTGATCCAGGTAGATGCCTGGCATCTGGTACGTCAAACATTCTGTCCTGTAATGATTTCCACAAAGTTTATTTCTTCAAAATATACGAGTCAGACTCCATTCCATAAGAGCCATTGTCCACATAAACAAAGCGATAATTTGCATTAGCCACTGCGAGTAACACCAAAGAAAATTACTTTTATAATTAAAGTATCTAGAGCCGCTGTGTGCTGGCTTTATTGTCCTTATATGTTTACCTTCAACAGCACATGTTACATGAGGAAAATAGGCTTTTCTGTAAAGCTGTTCAGATATAGATTAACACTGATGTTAAGTTAGTTTCGGAATGCATTCTTCAAGCAGGACTGACCAACTGCTGATGCATACATCTCTGACTACCTTGCTTATTTTAGAAATGGCCAGATTATAAGTGTAGCACAGATCAGTAAATGTGCACCCGCTTGCTATATACCTGCAAAAGTATTATGTGGCGCATACAACGTCAAGACTTTATTCAACTAGCCAATTACAATATCACTTATATTCCTCATATAACTGAACATTTAAATTGTTCGTAATCATATAGCCTAGTACAATATATAATTAATTATCACAGCTTATGTGACACCGCATCACTGCAAAGTATAAGGAAGTAAAATTTTGAAGACAAATTGTGATGTCTGAAATATGATGAGAAAATTCTGATATTAACAGTACTACCACATTAAAACTATTCAGTCTGATAAATTCACACTGAAGGGACAATTATTAATATGTATTAAAATGTAACTATCTCCGGTATTTTAAAGAAATTATACATCTGAAATATATTGTAATATTACGTACTGTTATGTACATAGTTGTATTTATGTTTATGTACTGAATTTTGGATGATAATAGTTACATGTTTACGATAAACGTTTACTTCAGTGTGAGTTTGCCTGAGACAAATTTTAATAACAAATTGCACGTTCCAACAAGATGTTTTCTATTTACAGGTAAACAAGTCTTCAAGAAATGGACTAACCTACGTGATCAGTGGATGAAATGCTGTAGAAAGGAAAGAGACGAGGATTGGTTCACCTAAATGGAGAAATTATATTATCTACAAACAATTGCAGTTCTTGAAGAAATTCTATTGAGCACAGGCAAACACATTCTAGCATCGCAGAGGTAGAGGAACATCCAGTGGAACAAGATGGTGGTGACAATTACACACAAAATTTAAAAAACCGGATGCCATTAACACAAGATCTGCAAAGTCAGCAGCACCAGTGGTGAATCAAGGGCTCTCTGATAACAAAGGCAGGAAACGTAAACTAGACGAATGTGAAATGAAAATTATAGCAGCATTACAGCAGGAACCACATACAGATACTGATCGGCATCTTGTTTTCTTCAAGGAAATTATTCCATCAATACAACAATTTAATGAAGAACAGATTGCGAATTTCCAAATGGATTTTCTGCAATAATTAGTACTCCCTCCATCACAACTCTACAGTCCACAAGCAGACCTTCAACTACGTACCAATCCCTCATCCTTCAGCAACCCACGCGCTACATTGCAACGTACTTGTGGCCTTTCACACCATCATACATCAGATCAGAACACCATTCATTTCAGCAGCACGCCTCTGCAGCTATACGTTCGGATGTGGAGTCAGATCCCAGTTTCATGCACCAGCACCAAGAAACATCAGTATCGACTGAAATGTTTCACAGTCCATCACTAGCAATGTCAGAACGTTCTTATTTTTCCCAGTACACGGACTGCAGTATATACTTTACAAGCTAAACGTACAAGTTTGTAAGTTTTATTTCCATTTACATTTAAATTATATTTGGAACCAATGTTTTCCTACACCCACAGTAGTCATTAAAAATAATTGTTTGCTAAGAAAAAACCTATATTAAAATTTGTGACTTATAATGTAATAAATTATGATATAACCTTAGTGGTGCTGCAAGCATTTCTTGTGGTTGTATGCTATTCCTCATTTTTCAAATTGGTATTTTGTCTCTGCTAATTTTCTTGCAAACGACCGTGTAACTCATCGAATGATGCACGTGACATTCTGAAATAGTAAGAGAGGTTCATTTCATCTTGTATCAATTCTTTGAACAGTAAACGAAATGCACCGAGTTCTGTTACATGGGATGCACCCAATCCTTCCTATAACGCCTATTCTTTTGTCGACGGTTTTACAAGAATAGCACCCCGATCGTTTCGCGTCTGTGGTCCATCGTATATAACGCCATACTGGAGGGAAGTACTTGTCCGTGCGAGTGCNCACCCCGATCGTTTCGCGTCTGTGGTCCATCGTATATAACGCCATACTGGAGGGAAGTACTTGTCCGTGCGAGTGCGGACAGCGAAACACCTGTATCGTGTGCAAAGTGTCTCCGAAAGTACGCCCGTGCTGGTGTTCGCCCGCACGGGCAAAAAAGACGTAACGTGTGAAAGGAGCCTAATACTTGCCTGAGGTCCGTCCCTCCCTCTCTGCGGACTGCTGGCCAGGAATGGACGCGAGCTCAAGTCGTCAGTCACGTACGACCACCAGCCACGCCTCCTTCACACTCTTAGTTTCTAGATACTCTCTCTGCACAAGGTATTAGGAAAAATAACTATGGCTAAGTTTTCCCATTGGTCAGATATATCACCGGCAGCCATTTTCTTCCGCCACCCCTCACAACCTCGAGCTAAGCGGGAAGAGGAAAGAAACGTTCGCAGAAGTGACCAACCCGTAGAACTGACATAGAATGGAGCCAACTTCCGGGAGAGATGTTCGAGAGCTCGTGCAGAACGTGCGCGCGCGCGGCCAAGCACTCATGCAAATGGGCTCGTTATACTTTCTAATTCGCCGGCGCGGCGGGGAGTAGCGGCGTGCTAGCTACTCCACGAGGGGCATGTTGCGCCAGGGGGACTNTCGAATCCCCCTTCGACCACACCGACGCAGGCCGCTGCGCGCCCTCTCAGTCTTCCGGCACTTGACGGTCACCCTTGAAAAACAACTATAGTCTATTCACGGTAAAAAGAGAGCATAGTAATCACAAAATTATATTTTATTATGGCCTCAGAAGTTAACTTCCGTGAGCTTTATTATGTATATCCTAGTCTGTATTTATTAGTCACAGCAATCTTTATTGGCGAAATGATGCAAATAAGCTGAAAGGAACTTTTTAAACACTACCTTAAAAGTGCTCAACAGTCTTTAGGCACCGGTAGTAGACGGTGAGCGCCTCCCATGTAGTATTACTAGAGACAATTATTTACCGCGGGAAATGTCTGACCATTCCCTTTCGTCGTCGTCTCTCATGCAGGTATAGAGCTACTATCCCATTTCATTGGGAAAATGAGGATTATAATACTCTGAAACATAACGTTTGTGAGTGAGTGAAGAGATTTGGGCGGCTCTTGAAAGCGAGATCTTGAGACCCGATGAGGGTGATTGTGGTGAGCATGGAGCAGCGCCGGAATGAAAGGGCGGGGGAACGGGAGATCCCCGAGAAAACCCTCCAACCAGCGGCATAGTCCGGCACGATCNCGTTTGTGAGTGAGTGAAGAGATTTGGGCGGCTCTTGAAAGCGAGATCTTGAGACCCGATGAGGGTGATTGTGGTGAGCATGGAGCAGCGCCGGAATGAAAGGGCGGGGGAACGGGAGATCCCCGAGAAAACCCTCCAACCAGCGGCATAGTCCGGCACGATCCCCACATGCGAAAATCCGGGAGTGACCCGGCCGGGGATTGAACTCGGTTCGCCTTGGTTGGAGGCGAGCAGGCTAACCGCTCAGCCACCGCGGCCCCCAAGAACGTTTGTGAATGATTTGCTTATAACTATGTCGATTCATAAACTTTATAATCCTACCATAAAAGGATAAACTATCTAAAAGTGTTTCGAAGATATGTTGGCTCCACAAATTTTTCGCCATTTTCAAGTATATATAAAAACTACAAAAATAAATGGCGCGCTGGTGGCTTTGGAGTGCGCGTACCCACGTATTCCCTGATTGCATGCGCGATGCTCTGGGAACTGGCCTTGTGTCTGATTGGCTACGGCGCGGCGTCCTGTGAAAGATTCCCTGTTGGCTGGGCGGCCGGTTGATGAGTCAGTTACCAGGCGCTGATTGGCGAACGACGTTCCGACATGTTGATAACCAGTGACGTAATTTTTCTGGCGTGTGTGGCTGGAGTTCGCGGGATAAGTTGCTGTTTCACCTCAACATTTCCTAATAATCTGTGGTAGTAATCTACCTTTGTCTTTTGTATTGCTCAATGAGACGCAGTTGATCATATTGGTGCCTTCAACATGTTCCAGAAACAGGGTGGCCAGTGAATACTGCGTTGTTTCTGAAAACTGAAGAAATCAGACGTTTGCCATCTGTTTTTGCTCACGAATCGCTTGTGTTGACATACTTCGTGTGAGCACTAAAGAAGTGAGGTGGCCAATGTTCCATAACAGTTGCCATATTACGACTGTACAAGTTTAAGAACGAGAGATGTATGTCATATAGTTGTCCACGTACCTACCGTTATAGAACATTTGGAACAAGGTTCCACGCTTGAAGTGACTATAATAAAAAAAGAGTTCTTTAACGAGTCAAGACGGAGATCAGCCTCTATATGCGAGAAGACTATGTCATTCTAAAACGTTATTTAATTCTGTTAAAATATAATAGTTTATATAAATTTTTAGTTGTGCTCATAAAGGCTTTGCCTCCTACACACACCAACGTCACGCTAGGGTATCCTGGAGTTTGCACTGCACTGTGCGTGGTTGTTTCCCNCCTGGAGTTTGCACTGCGCTGTGCGTGGTTGTTACCTAGTTTACTCACCAGCCACTGAAACTCACTTCGCAGTGAAGACTTAAAGTATGATATATGAATCCCATTACTTTGTTTATACTTAAATAAATGCACGTCTGTCGTGCGTTTTTATTGCATCGAGTTGTTAAAAATGTGCATCGAAATTTTTGGCATTAGTCAGTATAAATGACTTCCCGAAATTTCTTGAATCGTAGTAGCTTTGCTGTGTCTTTTTTTTCTAACTGGTAGCTGCAGAGAAAGAATTAGTGATTAAATTGTGTGGCAACTTAACACGTCATAGCAGGCAAAATCAGACACAATAACGACATAAAAAAAACGTAATGCCACGTTATTCCATTAAAAAAAAGTGCAATATATATACTTCTGGCTGTGGTAAAAATGTTGAAATCCGAATGGCGGTTCTATTATCCCTTCAACCTTTCACTATTGGTGAAAACATATGTNGAATTAGTGATTAAATTGTGTGGCAACTTAACACGTCATAGCAGGCAAAATCAGACACAATAACGACATAAAAAAACGTAATGCCACGTTATTCCATTAAAAAAAAAGTGCAATATATATACTTCTGGTTGTGGTAAAAATGTTGAAATCCGAATGGCGGTTCTATTATCCCTTCAACCTTTCACTATTGGTGAAAACATATGTNTTGTGGTAAAAATGTTGAAATCCGAATGGCGGTTCTATTATCCCTTCAACCTTTCACTATTGGTGAAAACATATGTGTTTTATATAGACCCATGTTGCCAGCAG
The DNA here is from genome assembly GCA_002778355.1 of Clitarchus hookeri. Classification (NCBI taxonomy): domain Eukaryota; kingdom Metazoa; phylum Arthropoda; class Insecta; order Phasmatodea; family Phasmatidae; genus Clitarchus; species Clitarchus hookeri. Next base: position 179,762 of record NQII01004817.1, on the reverse strand, counting down.
CAAATTACCATGAAATACTACGATCAAGTATACTCTGGCGCACGACCACGTGTCAACGCAGACAGTTTTACCTCCAGCTTATTCCCCCAGGCAGGCCTAGCGGTTGTCCCTTCCTAAGAAGACGTCATCGTGACCCGGTGGAGAGGAGGGAGCCTCCACACCTGTCACCTATCCCCTGCGAGGGTGACGTCACTGCCGTCTGCTGGAGTCGACGACTTGTGAACCACTGCTACTGAGCTTCACCTGCATCTGCGCGACCAGAGATGCGAAGATCCTTCTGGACCCAAGTATTTTTGTATTTTCAAGGGCTTATTAACGTCCCCTCCTCCAGTATTATGCCTGAAGGCTTATCAAGGGACGGCTTACAAATTAAGTTACATCCTAACTTACCCATGCCTTACCTGGGATTCGAACCCAGAACCTTCCGCAGCCCAGACCGGTGGCACACCAACCGACTGCGCCACGGGAGCTCGGCTGGACCAAGTCGTCTCACGCAATAAAGGCGACCGTGTGGTACTGTGTCGGCATACTTGCCGAGTGCAGGTGGCGATGGCCGCGGCGTGGGTGCAGTGGACTGTGTGTTGTGACTTTCTGGAGAGTAGAGACTGGCATTGACGTTCTGAAATCTAAAAACGTGGGCCTTATTTAGTGAGGAACTGATATTTGGATGGCGTAAATATACATGCATAATAATAATAATCGTATTTGTCTTATATATCTAAAGCATGAGTGAAAATGAATTTGACTGTAGGTAAGTATAAGGACGGTAGTTAGTATTTTAATAATAACTCAGTTTTGCATAACAACTATTTTACTGGCAATATCACCACCGGTAAAAATTATGGAGATAGTTGTATTTTGTGAATAATGGCTGTATGCATTGTATACCATTGTAAATAAAGTAGCAATATTTAGACCATTAATTTTATTTTATTGAAATCCACAAATAAATCTTCTCCGAAACTGGACACTCTATGAGCAATTTGTTACAGTATTATTGCTTGGTATACGAAAAATTCACGGTTTTCATTTGGAGACAAGGTATACTTTAAACACTTGGATGTTTGCAATAATTTCGCAATTGATCCACGACTTATTTAACACGCCCTAAAATACTTAACGTGTGAGTTAAGAGATTTGGGCCGATGAGGATGAAGACGTGAGTAATGGAGCAGTGCCGGAATGCAAGGACGCGGGAAACGGGAGATCCCCGTGAAAACCCGCCGACCAGTGGCATCGTCCGGCACGATTCCCATGTGCAAAAATCCGGGAGCGACCCTGCCGGAAATCTAACCCAGTTCGCCTAGGTGGAAGGCAAGCAGTCTAACCACTACGCTCTCGCATCCCCTAAAATTATTCGTATCAGCAATAAACAAGCAACACAATACAGGTCAATATGGCCTCCCACTGCGGCAGCAAGCAGCTAACGAGCATGGTACTTTCATGGTTACTTCCAAATTTTTCAGAAGTCCTGCTAGATTTCTACTTCCGGGCTATTCCGCCGCCTCATTCAAACAAAGCTTAACTAAGTCTAGATTACACCAAACAGACAATGTACCGGCAAGTACGCGTGAGTCACATTATCATTTTTTGTATAGGAACTTTTTACTATTGAGCAGACTAACACACACATTTTAATTTTTTTAATTAGTATTATAATAAACGAAATATTATTATTTGTGTATAAAATATAATTAAACGTTCAGATTAACTAAAAAAAAGGATATTTTTATATCAACAGATTTCACAACAGATGTCACACATTATAAAACAACCAAACGTGTAAACCATGGGGTGATTTTTAAAGGTTTAATAAAAAAAGTGTTTCGATGCTGCGGTTAAACTATAGCTTTTTTTTGTTAGCAAAAATTTCACGAGAAACCACCACTGGATATTTACCAAATCGGCGTATTCATTTGACCATATTATTTTGAATGGTTCTGAAAACCTGTACACTATGCTAATAAATAAAGAAAGTAGGAAGGGGAGTGAATGTTCACCAATAGGTCAACCCCTTGATACTTGTCTGCCTTACATTTTGGTTCACTCCGCCATTTAACGAAATTACGCCAGTTAATGTTAAAGTGGGCTTGAGTCTATGGACCTTCTTCATAGACGAATGTAGTCGAGTCAAAGTATGCCTCTTACGTAAGATATTACATTTGTGGACAGTGTTAGAAGGACAAGTGTAAATGAAGTCCGTGTCAGTACTTCAATTTGAGTTTCTCCTCGACACATGCCACTCTGCATGTGTCGATAAGGCCGCAATAGCCTCGCGTGGCATTCAACACGCCACAAACAATACGTTCGCGTAGGCCGACTCAAGCTTGGCGTGTGATATTCACCGACACGTGACTCGTTCGTCTCACGCGAGGAGGGGAAACGTACGTTCGGGCAATTAAAATCTCGCCGAGGTCTCGATTTTATATGCTGCGTTATGTGCTTTGTTACGTCACGCGATAGCTTCAACCATGCCCTTATTCTGTCATGCATAAACTAACTTCAAGCCGTATACACATAACGTTACTACTGTTATTAAAGTTTCCAAATCTTATTAAATGGTAAAATACTGTAAAAAGTGAAATTCATGCTTTTTCTTACTTTACATAGATGCTTATTATCTCGTTTTATTAACCAGTTCTCAATGTATCACCAGCACCAAAAATTTTAACAAACTTTTAACCAGGTCTGTTTTATGAGACACGCTTGCTTCCAGTATAAAACATTTGGTATTCAGGGAAAGAAGTTTCATCCATATTTGAATTTATTTATAGAAATCTTCCTAATCAAAATTAATGGTCGAACATTACAAATTAATGCTTGGCATATAGTCTATTTAACATATCATTCAAAAATATTTATTGTTTAATATATATCCATATTTTCCCATGCGGGCAGAAAACGGCGATTATAAAGTAAGGGGTGAACTTTTGATTACGATTTAATATGTGATACGAATCATGTGGAAAAAAAGAATATAGATTCTAAAAAAATGGTTTATATGTTGTATGTGCCTTGACATGCTTTGTTTTTAAATACTGAATCTGGAAATTTATTTATGGAGAAATATACGTAAATCCAAAAGGGCAAGTGTACCTTCGCCTTAACAAGGGTTTTTATTAAATAAAATATTTTCTTAAAAAATTTGGGAATACATTTAATAGCTCAAAATATCCGTTAAAAGTAAGTTAAAATAAAATAAAATTTCGAGAGGTCTTTCTTTGGTCTTTTCAGCCTACCAAATTATTTTTCATGATTGAAAGAAAAATGCATCCTCCACAGAAACAACATTATAGAAAAATGTGAACAGTACGTAAAAGTTAATTTCACTCAATTTTTGTATATGAGTTTGTTTAGTTTCGTTGTATATTGTAAACATACATAAATCGAAAAAGGAAGAAATATTTTTGTTTAATAGTAGTAGAAATTGAAAAGTAGCAAATGGTTTGCAAGTGTCTATGTACCAAAAGTTAAAAATATTAATGAAAAAAATAAGGTGTCGAACAGGCGACTTCCGTAAAGACATGGTCTCATTTACTACATAGCAGTTAATTTTCGAGGAATTTCGTGCCCTAAACACTTACAAAAACTTGGCCAGTTGCCGAGAATTCACCCGAAATAGTTTTTAATAATTATTTTTTTTACGCGTGCGCTTTTTGCTAAAGGGCTGATTGGAAGACAGGTTACACCCTACGTCTACTTAAACGTGCATGTAAACATGGCACCATGTCAATTGCGTACTAAGGACTCGAACTGGTGCATTGACGTCTTCGAAATGACATTCGCCAAAAAAAAAAAACTGTGTTTAATAATTGGAAAGAAGAGCGTGGTATTAACATCAAGAATGAAGTACACATACGCACCAAAGAGGAATAACTGTTCGCAATCCGGCAGTCGGCCATTAATTAAGTAACATATTCTTGACTATCGTCGCTCAGTAGTCAGGCAATAACGAAGACAGTGACTATTTGACACATATTAAAGGCACAGGAGATTATTATTATGATATTAACGTTTAAAGAAGTTTTATACGCACTCTAAAAACTACTTGCGACGGTGAGGTTTAAATACGGGTAGTTTCCAGTAATTACGACAGGGCAAATGTAAAAAACATTTTTGGAAGTAAAGATTTTCTTGAGAAATGTTGGTATTGGGGTATTTTCACCACTTCATAACTTACAAACAGAATCATTAATAAGAATAGCGCAGGATATGCGATGAATGTCTCTAAGGCCAAAACATTGTTAAACATCATGTTATTCGAACATTTACTCTGAGGCACGTCTACTTATGATACCAACAAACTGGCAAAATTAGGCGCGAAAACTGTAACAGACTTGAAATTGGCATGCACACACAAGTACACACACACACATAATCATGAGCATAAACGTTAAGCACCTAATAGTGAAGGAAACGAAATAAAACCGCACGTGTTAAAAATTAATGTGATTTTATTTTGACGAACACGATGTCACATCCCAAGGACAACAGAGTTGGTAGTACGTACATACTGCTGTTCCCATGTCTATATCATGTAGCACATCCTCGGGCCTGGATACATGACCCGATTATGTTCGAGANGGAATACATTTAATAGCTCAAAATATCCGTTAAAAGTAAGTTAAAATAAAATAAAATTTCGAGAGGTCTTTCTTTGTTCTTTTCAGCCTACCAAATTATTTTTCATGATTGAAAGAAAAATGAATCCTCCACAGAAACAACATTATAGAAAAATGTGAACAGTACGTAAAAGTTAATTTCACTCAATTTTTGTATATGAGTTTGTTTAGTTTCGTTGTATATTGTAAACATACATAAATCGAAAAAGGAAGAAATATTTTTGTTTAATAGTAGTAGAAATTGAAAAGTAGCAAATGGTTTGCAAGTGTCTATGTACCAAAAGTTAAAAATATTAATGAAAAAAATAAGGTGTCGAACAGGCGACTTCCGTAAAGACATGGTCTCATTTACTACATAGCAGTTAATTTTCGAGGAATTTCGTGCCCTAAACACTTACAAAAACTTGGCCAGTTGCCGAGAATTCACCCGAAATAGTTTTTAATAATTTTTTTTTTTACGCGTGCGCTTTTTGCTAAAGGGCTGATTGGAAGACAGGTTACACCCTACGTCTACTTAAACGTGCATGTAAACATGGCACCATATCAATTGCGTACTAAGGACTCGAACTGGTGCATTGACGTCTTCGAAATGACATTCGCCAAAAAAAAAAAACTGTGTTTAATAATTGGAAAGAAGAGCGTGGTATTAACATCAAGAATGAAGTTCACATACGCACCAAATAGGAATAACTGTTCGCAATCCGGCAGTCGGCCATTAATTAAGTAACATATTCTTGACTATCGTCGCTCAGTAGTCAGACAATAACGAAGACAGTGACTATTTGAAACATATTAAAGGCACAGGAGATTATTATTATGATATTAACGTTTAAAAAAGTTCTATACGCACTCTAAAAACTACTTGCGACGGTGAGGTTTAAATACGGGTAGTTTCCAGTAATTACGACAGGGCAAATGTAAAAAACATTTTTGGAAGTAAAGATTTTCTTGAGAAATGATGGTATTGGGGTATTTTCACCACTTCATAACTTACAAACAGAATCATTAATAAGAATAGCGCATGATATGCGATGAATGTCTCTAAGGCCAAAACATTGTTAAACATCATGTTATTCGAACATTTACTCTGAGGCACGTCTACTTATGATACCAACAAACTGGCAAAATTAGGCGCGAAAACTGTAACAGACTTGAAATTGGTATGCACACACAAGTACACACACACACATAATCATGAGCATAAACGTTAAGCACCTAATAGTGAAGGAAACGAAATAAAACCGCACGTGTTAAAAATTAATGTGATTTTATTTTGACGAACACGATGTCACATCCCAAGGACAACAGAGTTGGTAGTACGGACATACTGCTGTTCCCATGTCTATATCATGTAGCACATCCTCGGGCCTGGATACATGACCCGATTATGTTCGAGATGGTACAGCCACTGTATCCTCTTCTAAGGCAAGTCGGCCCAAAGCTGTTGTAACCAGCCCTTGATACCCAACAGACAGGCACAGAGTCGGTGTTGAAGCCCGGGCTGATCCCACACATCTTCAATTGGAGTTATAATCGGGACATCTTGTTGGCCACGAAAAAACCTCTACATGACAAGAGCATTCCACAGATACGTGTCTCATGTGTGGACGAGAGTATTCTTGTTGAAAGACTTTGCCAGGGCGCTGACTCATGGGAGGTAACACATGACGCAAGATGCTACTGACGTACCGTTGTGCCTTCAGTATCACCCGAATCACTCACTGCCAAGAGTAACCTGGAATCATACCCAATCGCTTCCAACGCCAAGATGCAAGGAGTAATGCCGGATTGTATCTCCATAACTGTGGCAGAATGTGTCCTCTCCTCTTGATGACGCCATGATCGCACACGACGGCAAACCGTGCTAGTTTAGAACACGAANTGGCAGAATGTGTCCTCTCCTCTTGATGACGCCATGATCGCACACGACGGCAAACCGTGCTAGTTTAGAACACGAATTAATATCTGGACATGAAGTGAGGCTGCTCGTTGTCACCCCATGCCTCCCTGTAACGTACTGCTCCCAACGCCGTCGTCTCTGTCCCAGCAATCAAGCATCCTATGGGAGGGGAAGCCCTTAGTCCGGATGATGCGAGTGGCCGACACATTGTCCGGGATGACCTCGTGATGTTGCAACTCTGTACAGTTACTGTGTTCTGGAGCCTATAACACAACTACTACAAATCCTACAAGTTGAAAGTACACTGGTATATTTTCTGTAACAGGAGCATATATGTAGCTACCAGCATAGGACCTGTAACTACAAGTAAAATTCCAAATATGTAGAAAAATTCTGCAACACAATCTTACAAACTTATAAGNGCATAGGACCTGTAACTACAAGTAAAATTCCAAATATGTAGAAAAATTCTGCAACACAATCTTACAAACTTATAAGTTTTATTAGAAAAAAAAACCAATAATTTTTAAATATTTTCTACCAGTTTAGGATTCTAGGTAGGAATAGATTACAAGTTTGTCTGCAGTGAAAATATATTGAATTTTTAAGCTGTAATTCGGGTTGAGACTTTTTTTTTGTGCTTATGGTAGCTCTTTATTATTTTGAATAATGAGGACGTGTGTGGATAGCGAAAACAATGTTGCAGTTGTAAGACAACGNAGGAATAGATTACAAGTTTGTCTGCAGTGAAAATATATTGAATTTTTAAGCTGTAATTCGGGTTGAGACTTTTTTTTGTGCTTATGGTAGCTCTTTATTATTTTGAATAATGAGGACGTGTGTGGATAACGAAAACAATGTTGAAGTTGTAAGACAACGGTTCAGGCACTTGCCAAGGAAAGAAATTTTAAAGCAGTCGACAGCTTTGAACTTAAAGAGAAATTCAGGTTAAGTACTGAGGGTATTAAAAATGTTTTGGATGAAATGACCGGAATCCTTGAAAACAAAACAAACTGACTTTACAATCTTTCAGAAGAACCAAGAATGCAAATAAGTAATACATTGGCTTTAAAACGGTATGTATGGATTTTTAAAAGTCTCGACTCTCATCAGCTTGTGTTCCCTGACTTGTTACATGGTCTAAAAGACAACCCGTTGTATAATTTTGGACGTGTAGAAGTTGTGTTACAGGCCGCTGGTGCTGAAGAGAATAGAAACCTGTTTTAAGTGGAAATATTCTAAGACTTGTTATACTACGAAACACTTCAACTGAGATCCACTTTCGTAATGGGATCATTTTAACTGCCACGCGTCTTAAACATCTGTCCGCCAGTACCGGGCGTTCAGTAGAGGAGTACCATAATCCTGATATCCCATTCAGTCTTCTCAGAAGCAAGCTGCAGGTGAGAACATTGGTTATTGGAGTGTAGCCTGCTTGATTACCTACTGATGAGAGATGTCGAAGTCGTGGGGTTGCACAACGCTGTGGTCTGGTCTGGTGACGTTGAGTGCCGTCACGCATCAAACATCGGGCCGCTTTGACTTCAGAGAACGCCTTACATGCCTGGCAACTGCACGGTACGTCCACCCGGCCTCATGCAGACCTGCAATTCTGCCCATGTCAAACGTCCTCAAGTGCTGGTAATGCTGTCTACTGCGTCTCCGAGGCTTACACTGTGTTCGGCGATCTTCGCTATCTGTGTTTACTGAGTTTCTGACGCTCTGCACACGCCTTAACAACACTACCGCTATGGTACCGGTAAAACCATTAATGAGTTATGGTAGCTGTCTAGCCTTTATAGACCACTGAAACTCTGTAATTTACACACCCACTAATGGTAAGCACGTATACAAATTCACGTCGAATTTCGACCTTTCATTCTGGCTATTGTGCTCTCACATGTATGTACAAGTATATATAGTCTCGTGGGTCGTATCCAAGTTTGTGAAGGATGGTGGACTTGGTATAAAAATACACGTAGCCATGATTTACAAAATTAAACCACATATTTCAAATATTAACACTTTATATATCTCTCAGTGAGCGCAATATACAACGTCAATCTCTATTATAATCAAATTCCTTATCGGTGTCTTTATGCTTGCTACAGTCACTTGATCATCGTTTTTTAGTTGCATATTAAAATGTCAATTGCTATATAGTGNGTATACAAATTCACGTCGAATTTCGACCTTTCATTCTGGCTATTGTGCTCTCACATGTATGTACAAGTATATATAGTTTCGTGGGTCGTATCCAAGTTTGTGAAGGATGGTGGACTTGGTATAAAAATACACGTAGCCATGATTTACAAAATTAAACCACATATTTCAAATATTAACACTTTATATATCTCTCAGTGAGCGCAATATACAACGTCAATCTCTATTATAATAAAATTCCTTATCGGTGTCTTTATGCTTGCTACAGTCACTTGATCATCGTTTTTTAGTTACATATTAAAATGTCAATTGCTATATAGTGCATTAACATCTATCGAAATGTCTGCCAGTCACGCATCAAGTCCCGCTTTCCCCCTCAGTCCAGCCGGTCAGTCTCACGCTCTGCTCGCCCGATGCTCGCAGACTGCACTCAATGGTGATTGCGACGTCGCTCGTCGTACCGATCACTTCACACACCTGGAGACAATGACATTACAAGGCTCCAGACGCTCGGCACAGGAGACACGCCACGGCTTGTGTAGCTGAGCTGACCTGGCACAGAAGGGACTTCACACCTCGAGTCACGTTCAGCGGGAAGGAGATGGCCAGAAAATTCGGGCAATCACTACCTAACACATTCAATCTTTCAAGGCTGAGAGTGGCGTCAGTTCCAATAGCATACGTTAGTGTTACTGCAACTAATCTTAAACTCTGCTTTCCCTTTCCCAGTTATCGGAGATACGCTTGGAAGACTGTGTTATGCATCCCCGACCTAAAGGGGGGAGTGTGAAGGGGAGTGAAGAGATTTGGGCAGCTCTTAAGGCTCCCGCCTGCCTGGGCCCGGATGCGCTGTTGCTTGAATTTCGTGCCGTTCTTGCACTAAGGCGGGTGGCAGGTTTCAGAACTACAGCGCTTTAGTTCCCTGTCTCTCTTGCTCGCTACCACCCCACTCTCGGAGCTGCGTGGCGACTCTCTCTCCTCCCGCCCTTCTTCTTTTTCCCTTTTACACCCCTCCACACTACCGTTTTGGCTGTCAACAGCCGGCTTGTCTGCTGCGGCGTTGTTCAGGTCGAAAAACAAGAAACTACGCTCGGGCAAAGTAAGCAGACGCTCCGTATGANACGCTCCGCATGTCTCACGCTGTACAAGTTGGGCAAAGCTGTAATTTGCAAATATACTCTTTATCTTACTTTCCGAAGAGATCACTTTCCTATTCTTTTATATGTGTATGAGTGGTTGTGTGTGTAGGTGTGCGCGCGTGTATCCCTACAATATTTTGAAATTACAAACTGAAATTAATTTAACTTTGTACACAAGGATTTTGCATTTTTTAGTTTTAGGCAATGCTGGGTGCTGACATTCAAAATAGTGGTTTTATAAATATGTTATGTAAATTTCGTATGTCTTCTAAACAGCTTGAACAAAACCAACCAACCAACCAACCAAACCCGGATCACTGGAAGTATTTATTAAAAGCATATGTTTTTTCGTGTGCTATTTTACAAGTTAAACCAAGTGAGAAAATAGGAAATTTTACATCTCGAAAACAATCCAAAAATTGTGACCAAGACCGTTATTTTATAATTTTGGTAAAATAACACATTTAAGTTAATTTTTTTGTTATATTCACGAAATAGTTTTAACCAATATCATTTTATTTTTTCAGCTAAATATTTTGCAAGAAATAAGAATACTTCAACGCTACATAAAAATAACATATTAAAAAATTTAAAATTATTTTCTTTACACGTGGCTTTTAGTCAGTAAGCCTATTTCTTATTGTACTGTAGGCTGCTTACACTGGTGGTGAAGCCTGGATTTAATTCAAGGAATGTTTTATTAAACCTCTACTTATAATAAATTCCGTACATAGTTGGGATATAATACTATTGTAGTGCTTCGGTTACCACTTAAGTACCTTTAAATGCCTCTGCGGTCTGTGGCAGAGGCGTAAGTGTAATTTTATTTTTAAAAAAAGGGTTGTCGTGAAGAGGGGGTAAAACGATTGAATCCTCAGAGCATGTGACGAGTAGTTATAAGCAAAATTGTGTATGCGTGCCTGAACGTAATACAACACATATATAAGACATGAATAAATAATTATTATAAACGTAGTAATGATGTTATAAAATCAAGTTACAATGATTGATAAAATCAATAGAAGTAATTTCATTATCTATAGATCAGGGTTTGGAAGTACACTTGGAAATGAATATTTATTTGCTTCGTCGTCAAAACAAGTTAATGTTTATATTTTATTCCTGAAAGTGCAAGGATACAGCAACATCCATAAAACTAGTTTTTGTGCTAATCAAATCCATAATACTGTATGAAATAAAACAAACTTATTAAAATACATTAATATATCTTGAATCATATTCCACATAAACACAGAAAATTGTCTTTTGTTTGTGTAGCAAGAAAACTGGAAACTGGCATATATCAATATTCCACGCATATAAGCATCTCTCATGTAATAATGGCCATAATTGTTTGGAGTTCATGGAAAGCTTAAATATGCTGCCACGCTTAAACTGTAGGTGCGAAACCGTGCAACATAAAAATATAGCATTTGCTGGCACAAATGTAAAAAAAATTATGAAAAAAAAAAGCATTTTTCTGTGGACCACATGAAGCGGTATTTCGAATAAGCAAAAGCTGACAAAAGAGAGAATGAAATTAAGTAACAGTATTTTATAAAAATAAATAAGAAGGTATGTTTAATATTACACCAAAACAGTTGGGCTAACAAATTTCGTTATTATGAAAAGCCTGCCACATATTCCTCCAATAACAATTAAATACATACCAGTCTTATAATGGATACCCAAATATTCAAAACAGAAATATTCTCTTTAAATTTATATTTAGAATTAAATGTACGTTATCACACATGCATGCCNAACAAATTTCGTTATTATGAAAAGCCTGCCACATATTCCTCCAATAACCATTAAATACATACCAGTCTTAAAATGGTTACCCAAATATTCAAAACAGAAATATTCTCTTAAAATTTATATTTAGAATTAAATGTACGTTATCACACATGCATGCCATGTACTCTTTGTTATGTTGTCTTTTTAGACTGTCGCCTTAAATTTTATCGTTTGAACACATTTTATTTTACTGACACTACCACCAGAAAATTTGATTTCTATATTAGTAATATTAAGTACCTTTTAATTACACATGTATTAAAAAAAATAGGATATCTTTTGATTCATCTTCTCAAATCTTCTAAGAATATTTTTGCACTATTTCACTCGCCGGGAATAATTCATTTACAACACAAATTTTGTAATGTATTACACATTGAGGAAGTTGACATAACAGTCTTGATTTCTGCTCAATCCAGTTAATTTGTCTTTTAGTGAATTCGTGTTGAGATGTTGAGGGGATTTTCTCTGATTTCCATGTTGCGTGGTATTCTCGGATCGATAACTTCTAGTAGCAGNTCACTCCTCTAGATATCTTGTATCTGCATTCCTTGTGGGGTCCAAAGTGTAAGCACACAAATTTGGCGTTTTGTAACGTGTAGTTGACCTTGAACCTGGTACATATATGGATGTGTTTCTTTTAAGCGTAACTTTCCGTCGGCAAAGGTGCANGCAATTCATATAAAAGTTTGTCAGCTTATCCATCATATTTTCTTCCCAAAATCTGTCACTCCTTTAGATATCTTGTATCTGCATTCCTTGTGGGGTCCAAAGTGTAAGCACACAAATTTGGCGTTTTGTAATGTGTAGTTGACCTTGAACCTGGTACATATATGGATGTGTTTCTTTTAAGCGTAACTTTCCGTCGGCAAAGGTGCAGAATTGTACTTTCTTCTCAAGTATCGCTTGCTCAGGTGTTAATGCTGATGCCAATGCAGGGCATTTGATTTCCACTATTGCATTTTCTCCAAGTAGGCCATCAGGAGAAGCCGCAAGCCATGGGAGTTCTTCATCCACCTACAGCCCTGCGAGCGAAATGTCTGCTTGCAAATAATTTGCAAGAGCATTCCGAGCGATGGGCTCTTTCTCAATGCCATTTTAGTTCCCACGGAGCCTTTAAAGTCACTGTAAAGAAGATAAGTAACTGTCTTGGTACATTATGTTGTTTTACGCATTCGGCAAATTTTACCAAAGTTGGAAGAGGTTAAGTGTTTTAATCGTTCACAATGCCACAAATGAGAATTGGCTTGTGAAGTTGCATTTTGAAGTTTTCTTCTCTGTTCATCACTTAACTCCAAATTCTTTAAGAACTGTACTTTTCTTTCTTTATACACAGATACCTGTAAATCTGGGGTTGGTTCTGCTGATTGTTCCACATTCCCATAGTGGTTATCAGCCCCAGTGAACCCAAGCCGCCTTCTTGTACTGTTTGAAACACTTTGTTTGGCCTTTCTGAAAATTCTTTTTTCTTCAGACTTTTGCTTCTTTCTTTCGTAAGCTCTGATAAATGTTCCGGGACTACGCCCTGTCATTTCAGTACTTAGGCACCGCTGCACCTTTCCTCCTGTATTGTGCTGTACGACAGACAGTTCACTTCGCACTTTGTATCCACCGCGTAAGGCAAAATTTACCCTTTTTCCACCAACAAATCTACAAAGTGTAGAATTAAAGTTTACAACGAGGTTTGTTGTGACATTTTCTAACAGGCTTTCTGCATGGTGAGCGACAATATTTTTAGCAGCTATAATTTCTTGCCACATACCAAAGCTCTTCAAAAGTGGAACTAAATTTTCTTCGTCTTCCATTCGTGTACAAAAGTAGTGAAGGTCTCCACACCTGGAATGATCACCAAAAACATGATATGCCCCGTTACCAACGTCTTTGTGAAGCATCTCGATGCGTTGTTGAAGTGTTAGAGAATGTTTCGACTTCCTGTGGTTGATGGCCCCAGAGGTTGCGGCTCGAAGTCGCGGGATTCTGTTTCTTATTTGTGATCTCAATGCAGTAGGCACTAACCGAACATGGTTTTCACTTTCGATGCTATTTCGTTCAGACGCCGAAGAGAGATCCTTAGTATGTGGTTTGTGCACTCTATTTTCTTGATGTAGTAGTTGGGACCATATGGTTTCGCTTTAGTGAGTTGTCGCATTACACTACTGTCGCCATTACCTGGGAAAATAACATCATACGAAAACATCACTTTCAATTTCACATCAACAACATGTCATGCTTTTCCACATAACAAGTCAAAACTTTTAAGATGCAAATATATGGGCGTGTATGTGTTTGNTCCACATAACAAGTAAAAAATTTTAAGATGCAAATATATGGGCGTGTATGTGTTTGAGTTTGTGCATATATGTTTGCATGCATGCATGCATACATATGTGTATACATGTATGCATATATTTATATGCACGCATGTATGTATGTGTGTATGAAAGTATGTATGTATGTATATAGTTTCCCANCATGTATGCATATATTTATATGCACGCATGTATGTATGTGTGTATGAAAGTATGTATGTATGTATATAGTTTCCCAGCAGGGATATAACAATTTTCGCATATGGAGATCATACCGAAAGATGCCGTCTGATCGCGGGATTTTCTCGGGAATCTTCTATTCCCTTTTCCTTAAATTCCCGGATCGTTCCTTAATAAGGTCTCAGACCATAATGCAGCATCATTGACTGGAAAATGTTACAGCACTTAATTTTGAAGCTAGTATTATTACTTTGAGATCTTGAAGCGAATTAAGAATAGTACTAGTACAAATTAAAAAAGCTTAAACCCTTCGTTACACCGAGAAAAAGATTTATCTTACAGGTACCATATAAATTAAATTAGAGCATGCTTACTAAGTACAAAAAATATTTATTTGGCAAATGTACTAAAAGCTTGTTCCTAACAAATGAATTAGTTACTTTTATCGAAACACAATATTTTAAAATAGTTTGTTGAGGTAAAAACGTTTTTTTTTGTTTCTTACGTTAAGATTTACGCATTTTTGTTCACGCAACCATTTCTACAGAACGTTGGACATGACATCTACGTTGCCACAAACACTCTCCACACAGCGGTAGTCACATTAATATGTTGTTAGGAGGGAATAAATACGTGGTCTGCTGGAATAATATTATTTGATTGACTAAATGTAATCAGGTGAAGTGTTTTTACTCTAATCGTGCTTTGTGTAAATTATGTGTCCTTTTCCATTTGAGCAGTATGTTTTGTAATCTACACAACGAAAATATCGAGGTACAGACAATTCAAAAGAAACAGTTCCAACGAAAAACATATGGTATGCTGTACAACTGAATATTGTGTATCCACATCACCTCTAGTTCACTTAGAAAGAAAATAATATGTTCCTTTACAAGTCAGTGTGGCCGAGATAAAATAGTTGCATATAAAATAAAATTTAAAAATATAAAATTAAACAATATGCATTAGTTCTGTCTGTTCAATATATCATACCGTCAGTCAGTTTGGTTGAGACCGTCACAGCATTGTATTGCACATTAGTAAAATGGCCTGAAATATATCTTTTTATAGATTTTTTAAAAATAGATTTGGAAAAATGAAGTGTAAGTTAATGCAGTGTGTTTCACTTACATTCCAGTCTTTGTAGTAAATATTTTTTTTTTAAGATTACATTTTGATAGTAATAGTTTTCTGGAAACGAATTCATAAGAAACAAATAATTTCTTGTTCCAAGTCAAACGTTTGGTTGCCGTACAATAAATTTTTCTTGAAATAACATAATCATACAAAATAAATAACTTTGCTGTACCAAACCACACACACAT
>NQII01004817.1:92339-163428 GCA_002778355.1 Clitarchus hookeri | reverse complement strand
TTTTGTAGCGTTGTGTTAATTTTTGCGTTGGAAATCTACTGCAAGGCGTATTTGCGTACAGTTATGGGGACGCTACTTGAACCAAAAAACATAGTGTTGAAATGGAAATAATGTTTTGCTTTTTATGTGTGCATAGAAACGGCTTAATACGACATTTTCAGCCGCTGTATTGCATTAGCGTTTGAGAGTTAAACTAGTCGAACGTTTTATTGTAGACGCGATGTTGGGACTTGCGTTCGCGGATCGTTTATGCGCGGACAAACTAATTGTAGACTAGACTTCATACGAGGATCTTTGACCATAAATAGGAAACATCGAAATATACTACATACGAAAACAGTTCTATCAATTTTAGACACCTACCTGTTTCCTATTGCGCAGCGTTTTCTTCCTTTGAGGGCTTTATTCTTTGTGCGACGTGTACTGAATCGTAACCTTCCCATGTTTCCTCGTCTTGGGTCGGGTTGAATGTTCATCACCGGCAGCTGGGGTAACAGCAAGAAGCGCGCAGCCTGACGTCTCACCAAAGCAGTCAGTAGGGGAGATGGAGAATGTGCGAAAGTAAAGAGGACGAAGGGAGAAGACTATCCTGGCGCGAGGCAACTCGTCTCTCTCGCCTTGTTGAGCGTTCGTGGCAGCGCCACTCTCTGGCTAGAGTTCCAATACAAAACACGCCGTGGAAGATTACGTTTTTCTCAAAATTTTCAGTTGTGACCTAGTGCAAATTGTACACGCCATGAAAGATAAAGATGTATATTATGTTTTTTAGGAAGTTTCAGGTAAAAATAATAGAAAATATGAGTTTGACATGACCGAGAAAAGTAGTCGTTTTGCCATATTCGGCGTAAATTTTCTCTTAATTGGCAAATCTGAGTTATACCCAAATTCTCGTAAGACAGGCAAGGTACCTTAATCTCTTTTATTTACAGGATCTGTAAACGCACGTCAAATAGTTTCTATAAAAAAAGCGTATTTGCTGAAGCTCTACAGCATACTTCGCGCTGTNAATCTGTAAACGCACGTCAAATAGTTTCTATAAAAAAAGCGTATTTGCTGAAGCTCTACAGCATACTTCGCGCTGTAGGCAGGCAGGAGCCTTAATACAGAGATCTTGGGAGCCTATGAGGGTGAAGTGAGATGTGCGTAGAGCAACGCCGGAACGCAAGGGCGTGGGAAATGGGAAATCCCCGAGAAAACCCGTCATCCAGCGTCATCGTCCGGCACGATTCCCACGTGCGAAAAACCGGGAGCGAGCCCGCTTGGATGGAAGACGAGACGTCTGACCATTACACTNGGGGGGGGGAATGAAGTTCACGCAGACAAATGGGGTTGCTCGCAACGATAACAGTGTACATGTAGTTCTCGTTTCATAGATTTAAAATTCTGTGATATTATTAAGCCTGCAATTTTTAAAACCTAATGTTTTATTTAAACTACTCTTTAAATATTCCAAGGTTTCAGGGTAGTTCTGGCGTTTGTAAAGATATTCAGAATACGGTACTTACTGAAATGGCTTCATGAAACTGGAAGGAACTAACGAGCAACTGAAAAGTTGGAGGCACCTCTTTTTAAGTGGTTTGTATACTTGAAGAAAATTTGGTTGGAATCGATGGGTTAGTTAAAAAGTTCTGAAAGGGTTGATTACACACAGACAGGCCCACGCCCAGACACAGATATTACCGGCGATATTACATCTCCCTTCTCCGCCCCTCCACATCGAATGCAAGGAGGGACTTTATTCTTCGAGAAGAACACTTCAAAATAAAAATAATATTCCCGCAGTGACGCGAATTGTGTTTCGTTCACCTCATATTTTCCCTGTGGTTGATTAAAGACGTTGGAGAACAAAATGTAATTAAATCTCATTTCTCCGAATCACGTGTTAAAAAATAGACAGCTTGCTATTGAATTTTATCGCGACCCTATACCTCATATTATTATTTGGTAGACTTAAAATACTTAGAGCATATCTGACGAAGCTATCAATTATTTTGTGCTGCGAGCCACCAGTGATAAAGGCCACCTTATTTCCACTTTGAGAAATAAATGTATAATTACGATATTATTTGAAGACCTTAGACTTTTTTAGTAAGTGTACGGCTTAGTCNGATAAAGGCCACCTTATTTCCACTTTGAGAAATAAATGTATAATTACGATATTATTTGAAGACCTTAGACTTTTTTAATAAGTGTACGGCTTAGTCAATGTACTTGCACTTGCTTTATGCACGGGATATCTGGAACTTGTTGGATTGCCTGTGCAAGCTTGTGAAAATTTTTGCTTTGCGTTCGTACATGCTGTATTGGTTACCATTGATTGAAGAAATATATCTTCTTTGAAAGTCGAACATTTTTTATCGTTTATAAGAATGGAAATTATTTTCAACTGCCATATTATATTGTTTGGCCTGAGTAATAAATCCACAAAATAAATTACATTCGTACAATCGTACAACTGCTGATAATTTTACTAAATAAGGCGTCGATATCTCTAACATAATGAAAAAAGTTTCCAAATTGTTCCNAATATATCTTCTTTGAAAGTCGAACATTTTTTATCGTTTATAAGAATGGAAATTATTTTCAACTGCCATATTATATTGTTTGGCCTGAGTAATAAATCCACAAAATAAATTAAATTCGTACAACTGCTGATAATTTTACTAAATAAGGCGTCGATATCTCTAACATAATGAAAAAAGTTTCCAAATTGTTCCTTTTGAATACTCGTCTCTAAAGAATAGCGCGCGCGCCCACACACACACACACACACACACACACACACACACAGTATCTCTCTTTCTCTCTCAGCTGCCAATCACAACATGGAGGACAAACTTACAAGAAATTCGCCTATCGAGCAAGAAAGCGTATGTCTACACGATAGTGGTGAAGCCTATCGGAAACACAGTCATTTCCAGAGCAAAAAGTAGCTTATAGACGATCGCCATGGTTATATCGACGAGCAGAGGGCTGGCAAAAATGCGAATTCAGTTGTGGAATGGCTATGCTTCAAACAATCCCATGTCTTTGTTTCTTTTGCGTTTGGTCCACTACTGATGAAATACTCTGATGTAATAACAATAAGGCAACAGGATGCAGGCCCAAGTATGACCTCCAACTGCTTCAGAAAGAAGCCAATGTGCAGTTAACATGTACTGTATACAGACGACTATGTTTTAATATGCAAGAGGTAAAGGCTGTCCATAGCAAAGTTAACTGTTTTGAAATCAACCTTTGAGTGTGTGTGAGTGAAGAGATTTGGGCGGCTCTTAACAGATAGGTCTAGGGAACCGATGGTGATGATTGAGGTATGGAGCATCGCCGGAATGCAAGGGCGGGGGAAACGGTAAATACCCGATAAAACCCGTCGACCAGCGGCAATGTCCTGCACGATTCGCCCACGCGAAAGAACGGGGGCAACCCCACCGAGAATCGAACCTGGTTCACNCCAGCGGCAATGTCCTGCACGATTCGCCCACGCGAAAGAACGGGGGCAACCCCACCGAGAATCGAACCTGGTTCACATCGGTGGGAGGCGAGTAGTCTAACCACTTCACCACCGTGGCCCCAGAAGATTGTAAACAGGGCTTTGAAAACGTGCTTAATTATACGTGAACAACCTGTAGGTCTTTTTAAACTAGAAACCGACACGCCATATGGCCAATGGTACGAGTATTCAGTGAAAAAAAAAAGTGGTCGAGGGGGGAGGGGGGGCTATTTTTGTCAGCAGGGGTGTCAATTTTCATCCTCATGTGTTGGTAAACAGTGGTTGATCACTATTCCAGTTTGTAATAAGTTATTTCCAACATATTGTGAACTGCTTGTCTCATTATATTCAAAACATGTCTTATTTGTAGGTATTTACGTAATAAAAACCAGCAAAATTTCAGTATAAATTATTTCATCAAAATATTTAAAACTTTTACCCACATGAAATAAGTGTCACACACGTACATAACAGCGTGCATATCATTCAACGCACAGTATAACGAATATTTGTGAGGGGAGGGGAGAGACAATATTTAAAGGAATATGTGTATTGCCATAGAACATTCGGGATTCGCGCTGCTTCTGGAAACCAGAAGACGGCGGCTATGCATGCAGCTCTGGTACATCTGGCCACTCTGTGAACTACACGCCGATTTCTTAGAGGGAAGTTCTCGACGGCAGGGCGCCTCGAGCGTGCGAAAACTGGTCGGCGAGATGGGGAAATTGAAAGTTCCTCCTCTGACCCTTCGCTCCGGCGACGACAACCCATTCTGGTGTCGACGGCGGTCGCCTGGCCATAGCGGCCGCTATCGCCCGGAGCGGTGCCGCCATCGATGGCGATGCGCGACACATCACATCAAGGCTGCCTCTGGGCGAGGGGTTTCTAGAGCGGCCAGTATCGCCCGTAAACTCTGCTCGCACGCTCCGGGGAAAGCGCAATCACCGACTCTTACCGCCTCTTCGTCGTCGTTCCTGGGCGGGGGGTCGGTCATCGGGCGGAAACGGCTGGAGAACGAAGGGCATTTTCTAGCTCCGATCGCCAGCTCCGGGACCTGCGCCGCTCCGGATATTCGCACGGAATAAGATTACCCGCCGTTGGACATTCGCCTGTCAGCCAGACATTACCGGCATCGATACCAGCTTCTTACATTTCTTGAACGACCCACGTTTCGTTCGCTGGTTGGTCTCTGATCTCCCGCTTCTAAGTACCGTGATTCCATGCATGGAATGTTTTTGGGGCGAGGATTTATCACGTTGAGCTGTACTGAAAGGTATTGTAGATTCTCGTGGCGTTCCTATCTCGCTACCAGGGCAATATTTTCACAATTATTCTGCTGTCTGCTATCTCCACTTCTGATTTTGTAACACAAAAACAGACGGGTTTTTTTTACGATTAGTGCCTTATAAACGATAGTGAAGAACTAAAGATCTTTACCACACATAGACAGGAATCTGCCTCTAAATACAAAACATTTATACATGATGTTCCAAAAATGTAATTATTTGTAAGAAAATTACCTGATTCTCTATCACGAAGAATCTCTTAGGCATCGATTAAACACAAAAAATAAATGTTTACAATTGTGCAAAATTTGATGCACTAGGATAGCGTCAGTCTTGAGTTTTGTGGTGTATTTTTGTTACTCCAACAGGAAATTTTCATTATAAGTAATTCTGATTTGAATAACCACAACACCCAAGCAAAGAAGTCAACAGTTAAATCAACTTAGATTCTGTGTGAAATGGTTGGAAAGCTAATGTTAACACTTCTCGTAGTAACGAAAGCGGGAAAAGTAAACACATTTCTGTCTGGCTGATGTTCGTACACAAAACCAGAAATTCGATAATTCATAATTTTTCCTCAGAAAATCCACTATATAGAAACACAATATTTTTCTAGGCATGTTCAAATTTAATTAAAAGGGAACAGTTGCTTGCGTGTAATTTCCTTGGTTGAAAAAGTCACGCCTTCAAGCAATTAGATTTAATGTGGCACAGAGTGAGTAGCGATGGCTGAACGCAGTCGACAGGGAATGTCGCACAGAATTGAAATCATCGTGACCAAGGCTCCAGCTTGCCTGAGGCTGTTATGCACGTATGAGATACAAAGGGAAGCCAGCGCTATGCACCTCAGCACCTCCTTATGTTGTAANGCCTGAGGCTGTTATGCACGTATGAGATACAAAGGGAAGCCAGCGCTATGCACCTCAGCACCTCCTTATGTTGTAATCGCGAAATCTTAAGATGACCTTTCTCAAGTAGCAAACTGCAAGCAGTTACAGACTGCTCGCGGTTATTTGAGCACTTTTGAAATCAATTTTTGCAAAATGTCACTGTCCCTACCGGCATGTGTTTTATAGGACACTNCGGTTATTTGAGCACTTTTGAAATCAATTTTTGCAAAATGTCACTGTCCCTACCGGCATGTGTTTTATAGGACACTGTGACTGGAATGCGCCCAGTAAAGATAGCAACGACAACAGGAAAGTTGTTTAATGGCGTAACGTTGAATTCTAAGTGTTAGACAAGCATTTGTGGATACTGAAATGATTTATTTTGCTTTCCGTTTTATTTAATTTATGTGGAATGCAAGAATTAGAAAATTTGTAAAATGCGTACTTTCCCAGCAGTTCCGCAGTTTCACTTGACCAGCGCACGCATAAAGTGAAGAGGCCCGAAACAGTGTTAATTTTATATGTGAGTGAAGAAAATACCAAGTTCCTAAAAGCATATCTAAAGCAGGGCTTTCAAAAGTGCTCAGTTTACCGAGACTAGACTATAAAAGTGGGCCAACTGTTGGCTCGTATATGCCCACGCTCTCGCTGTGATTGTTAGAATTAAACAGACCCCTCCCCCTAAATCAGACGATGAATGAAACGCTAGCTGTTACTTACTGATGGGGAAATATTAGAAGTAAGTTTATGGACCATTTTCTATAGGCCAAATTTTGCTTACTGCTGGGAAAATATTAGCAGCAAGCTCATGGGACATTTATGGCAAGCCAACTGTTGCTTACCGCTAGGAAAATATTACCGGAAAGCAAAATGTACATTTACGGCATGCCAACTTTTGCTTACTGCTGTGAAAATATTAGCAGCAAGTTCATGGGACATTTATGGTATGCCAACTGTTACTGCTGGGGACATATTACCGATAATTTCACGGGTCATTTATGACATGCCTACTATATGTTGTTGTAAAATAGCAAATAGCATATGTACATTCACTGAATTTTTATTTCATGCACGCAAAAAATCTAGTTTTTTTGCATTTTATATACTACCCGAAAGTAGCTCAAACTTAAATACTAGTTTTGTAAACAAAACACAGAAATCCCAGTATGAATTTGTGATACTAACATAAATTGTCTATATNGAAATCCCAGTATGAATTTGTGATACTAACATAAATTGTCTATATAGCAAAGTTAGAAACGCTCCTTTATATGTGAAGAAATATTCCATTTTCTTTAAAATGTTTTGTGCGGAAATATGGTAGAGTACTTGCAAGCGTTCTAAGNATAGCAAAGTTAGAAACGCTCCTTTATATGTGAAGAAATATTCCATTTTCTTTAAAATGTTTTGTGCGGAAATATGGCAGAGTACTTGCAAGCGTTCTAAACTGTGACCAAAAGGGTTGTAAGTTCAATTATAGGTGGTTTTAAAGAAATTTACTAAATGTGTAATATTTCTGAAGATAAAATATATTAGAGTAATCGATATATTTTTGCTTGAAACATAATTAATTCTTAGCTTTGATAATGCATGGCAAGCTGCATGTAAGTGGGCTACAAGTGGCTAATAGCAGGGTTTGTAAGTGGCTGATAGCTGAGCTACAAGTGGCAAATAGCAGGGTTGAAAGTGGCAAATAGCTGGCCTACAAGTGGCCAATAGTAGGGTTGTAAGTGGCAAATAGCTGGCTTACAAGTGGCCAATAGTAGGGTTGTAAGTGGCAAACAGCTGAGCTACAAGTAGTCAAAGCTGAGCCACGAGTGGCTTGCCAACAGTTTGGCTGACGATATGTGCCTAACATATGGCAGGTCAGAAGCAGTAAGCCATTGAGCTAGTGCTGCCACTCATGGTTCACTGAAGAAGCTGGCATGTTTTGGGGGTACAGTTGGTTGCACAGAAGCGGGCCGCTTATGAGCAGATTGTATTTTTCTACATGGACGCTGTAGTCTGTTCGCCATTTCTTCACACTTTTTTAATCAAACTTTTGAAAAACCACCCCATGTATGATGTGATTGGTTGTTCCATAAATATGCAATATATCACAACTGTTTTGTACTTCTGTTAACATTAAAGCACTCTATTTTTTTTTAAGTTAGACTTTTACCCATATTTTGTTTATAAATAATCATATTTAATTTCTAAATATTATCAATGAAAACAGTGAAAAAAAAAGTGTGTTGGTAATGCCTAGTAAGAAATAGTTCTTAAGTAAAATGTTATTACACTGAGTGCGCACGAGTGCGGTGCGTGGTCTCTTTGACGTAATTTTCTAGACGCGGTTAAGCTTGGTGTGTATGAGGCTGGGAGAAAGTCTGAANTGGTGCGTGGTCTCTTTGACGTAATTTTCTAGACGCGGTTAAGCTTGGTGTGTATGAGGCTGGGAGAAAGTCTGAAAGTAGAACTTCAGCAGGGCTTCCGAAAAGTTGGAAGTATAAGTAAATGTGTTATACACTGAAGAGCCAAATAAACTGGTACACCTGCCTAATATCGTGCAGGGCCCTCGCGAGCACGCAGAAGTGCCGCAAGACGACGTGGNCCAAATAAACTGGTACACCTGCCTAATATCGTGCAGGGCCCTCGCGAGCACGCAGAAGTGCCGCAAGACGACGTGGTATGGACTCGACAAATGTCTGAAGGTATGCAGGAGGCATTGAAATCTGCGCCAATTTGAGAAAAGGTTGCACGTCTGTCACGTTTAATGATTCTCGTCAGTCATCGCTTGTTCTGTTCGTTCACGATCTTTTTCCGGCCGCAGCGATGTCGAAGATTTGATGTTTTACCGGATTTCCGATATTCACGGTACACTCGTGAAATGGCCGTACTCAAAAACCCAAATGTTATCGCTACCTCGGAGATGCTATGTCCCATCTCTCGTGCGCCGACTATAACACCACGTTCAAACCCACTTAAATCTTGATAACCTGCCATTGTAGCAGCAGTAACCGATCTAGCAACTTTGCAAGACGCTTGTTGTCATATATAGGCGCTGCCGATCGCATCGTGTTACTCTTATTGGTTCCATACCTATGTTATTTGCATACGCACGCCTATATCAATTTTTTTGTCTCCCCAGTGTAATCTGAACAGTAGCCCAGATGTAGCCAACTGCGCAAAACCGTCAAGAGTCATCATGCGGGCCACGTGCATCTGCGGGTGGATTACAGTGTTTGACTGATTATGGAAACGGTTTGTGGGCTGCTCGTGAACAAGCAGATTTGCATAAGTGGGCCAACTGGCATGCTATTTGGGTTTAATTTTTTTTAGCTACAATCATAATATAATAATCATCAAATAAAAGTATATAGACGCCACAGGTTGTTCATATTCCTCTTGAAACAAACATTTTTTCATGGTCTGTTACATAGCTAACACCATATACCTACGTGAAGACAAAATTATTTGTAGGCCAAGTTGGTGCCTCAGACTGCCTAAAGCAATGTGGCCGATTATTTCTATAATTATATTAATTTAAAGTTATCTTAATATTTATGAAAAATGTTATTTACAAGGTATTTTTATTTGCAAATGTGTATTAAAATGCATAACCACAGTAAAAATTTCAGCATGATATTTTATGCTTCTCTTTTATTGCGGTGTCATAAAATCGTATTAATTATCATTCTCTACATTAATTTTGATAATCAAAACTGTCAACTGAAAAAAGGAAATAATTAACAACCTCTTTGCCTGCTATTTTGTAAGATAGCATCACCTGAATAAATAAAGTTTTCACATCATATATTGGGGAGTGTGAACTTGATTTCCGCCAAATTTGGCATATACGATTTAATTATATCAGACACATAATGTTCAAAATGGTGGCCTTATATATATTTTAGGTTAATGTTACCTATTCAAGAACGATTGTTCATATGGTAACCTTCCTTTGTTTATTCACATAACCTACCTAGTTCATCATGACATCTTCTGTCCGCTGTTTTTTAAATACGCTATCAGAAAAAGTAAATCCTCTTACATCATATCTCAAGTTCTACTATACCGTCTTCAACAAATTTTGCATACTAAACGCAGGCCACTTAAATCTGTGTTATTTTAGCGTTTCAGAAACTTGTCTTTAAGATGGTATACTTTTGATTTTTAGGGATGGTATGTTATAGCAAACTATGCTGTATTAGAATTATTTCAACCGGAATTGGTGTGTTTGAAATACTAAGTGCGAGCATTTGGTAGTGCCACCTGATAGAAAGATAGTGCCACCTGCAAGATGAAGATTATATCTCAGGCGTGAAAAACTAATCCTAACAAATTTGGTAGAATCCTGAAGACAAAAGTACTTTATCAAGCCTGTTTGAACTTAGTTAAGTGCTGCGGTTATACCAAGTTACTGCATTAAATGCATTTATTGACAGTGTATTTAGTCTCTCGCGATGAAATATTGGGCCAACGGAAAATCTCGCTTAAAATTCATACCACAGTAACTTATTAACTAAGCCCTACCACATTTGTTATGCAAGTAGTATAATATGGGAGACAGTTAAAACTTTATTGAACACAGTATTCACTAAATAAGAAGTTTATTATTTTAAATATTGTTTGCCATAAATTCGGGAACGTTAAAACTGTTTGAAACAAACTCGGTGTAATGAGGTTCTTTACTGTGTTCATTAAATAACAGCTGCAATCATCCTCATTTTTTTATGTACCGCACAAACAAATGTTATTACCATCATATATACCAAATTGTTTTTTACTAGACAATAATTACAAGTTCTTGAATATATGAATGTAAATAAAAGTATATTAATTGGTTATAACGGCCAATTCTTGTTTTATACGTTAAGGTAACGGAAAGAAAGGGAATAATTGTTTTTTTCAGACTTCGTAACCCTTTGTTTAATTAAGTCTACAATCCAAGTTAATAATAAAGTTTAATATCTAGTGCGTTTTCTCTTTCTGAGACTGAAACCAAGAAAAAGTATTTAATTTTACCTCCTGCATAATAATTTAATGAAAATATTTCCTCTTATCCCTGTTAAATGCTACATGCAACTGTTAAAAAAAGTATGTTTTATCTTACTGTAGCGCGCATACTTCGTTAATTTGTGTTATGTCGATTCAAATTAATCCCCCTTTAAAATTGCCGCCTAGCTTTTATATTTCTGAAGTCACGCGATTATAAGTTGAATGTGGTTCTATTCAATTACTTCATATGTCGCCGTATTCAGACGGCCGATTTATCTTCTCTCGTACTTTTATATTCTCCTCCTCCCCCTCCTTTAACTCGTCGGCGTCACGCACAATTCTCGGCCTCGTCTCGCATTGTCACAACCAGCCATTTTTATTCCCCTCCCAATCCGTTTTATATCCACTCCCACATCCCCACCCCGCTTTACCCGCCAGCACAAATATATTTTTTGAATGCTGCGAGGAAGCTGTTATCTCCATTGTTGGTGCTGTAGGCTCAACAAAAATCAACAATGGACAAACTAGACCTTTTTATTCTCCGAGGTAAATCAATACCTTCTGTGATTCCAAATCTAATTTCAGGGCAGCCGTCCTTGACCGAAAAAATGCAGTGCTCAGAAAAAAAAGACAATGTTTTAGTAATGACGTGTACCTAGGAATCAACTTACTAGACGTACATAAAATGTTTTAACTACATTGTTATTATAATATTCTAGAAGATAAAAGCATTAAAAATATATAAAATACTAATAAAAATATTGTTAGGTTTTGTCTTTGACTTTCTCTGGAAACGGTGATAGCAAAGGTATATACATAAATGTGCTGTGGCTTATTATTAGTATCCACCAACACATTCCCAATGAAATAATAATTGCTCCCGCAATAAACATTGACATTGTTGAAAATAATCACTAATAATAAAATTAATGGAAATTTTAGGAATTTTTTGAACCAGAGTATATTGCAAAAACTCATGCCTTTGTATTGTTTTCATAAATGGTTCATGGCACATTCTACGCGTCCTTGAAAATACCAGCAAAATGCAGACTAAATATAGGTCTTCCATTCTGGGAAAAAGGAAATTATGAGTAGTTCACATACGCTATTTTAAACAAACGACTGTAAAGATTAGCCTACAGTTCTTCGAAACATCAATTTTTTTATCTCCACTAACAATATCTTTTAGAATTAACTCTAACGTGTCAACATTGAAACTTTCGAATTACAGCATTGCTTTAAAATTGAGCTAAACATGTAAGTGATACGGAACATCACGAAAGATTGGTATGTTACACAATCTTCTAGGTAACATCTGTGGTCGAATTTGCCTTTATCAATTATTTTTTTATTTTCATTGTCTTTTTCACAACACTAAACTATCTATCTCCATTATGGATCTTATTATTATCAATGATGTCTATCTAAATCTATAGTGACTATAATCGCTTAATTCACACTCATTATATAGACATGTTCAGTCTGTCTATTGCCATCATTTGTAATGTCTTACACTCACGTATCTGGTTCAATAGTCCTGCCTGCCAATCGCACTCTTCACTGCACCGATTCTCGCAGTCCGCAGTTTTTACTCCCGCTGGTCACTTCCGTCACCTTTCTATCACTCATGTTCTCGCAATCACCCAGCCTCCCAAATATCAGAATACTGTTGGCTCGGAGGCCCATCGCAGCGTAAATAGTCTCGCTCTGCCCGATCTGGAATGTTCCCCTCACCCCGAGTCATCAGAGAGGCAAGGCCAATCAATCAGAAAATTCTTCCAGATAAACGCAGAAATTCAATACTCCCAAGGTCAGCAGAGCGCGAGGCGCGACAGGCTTATCGCGGCGGCACGCGGAGCTATGCGCGGCGGAACGCCTTTGTGTCTCACCGCCCGCGTCTCACTTCACTACTCTGACCTCCTCTTTCGCTCTCTCGTGCGGGGAATATCAAGGGAAGCAATGCAAAACAGCGAGCACGTGAAAATATTCCATGTTGTTTGTTTGCTACCGTATATTTTAATAGTCCTGTGCCTTAAATTGCTCCTTCAACAGTTAACCTGAAATCAAGGCTACAGTCTGTTATCAGACACAGTCTTTTCCAAAATATCTTCAAATATGCGGTAATTTGTTAGTAATTTGTAATTCCATTGGCCTTTTCTTTCCTGGTACATGCGTCTGTTGATTGTGACAATAAATTACAGCAATTGAGACAAAATAAGTAGGTAAGTTAATCTGGCACAAAACGAAATGGCACGAATCTAATAAAATTATATAAGACACTTTAGAAACACGGGATTTCCGATGTGACTCAAAAGGCAACCCATTTAATTTTGTTGCATTTTTAGAGGATTTTTTCCTGTTGTTATATATGAAGACATCTTCCAATCGTAGACCGTTACATTAAAAAAATTAATTAATGTTTATAACATGAATGAAAATATGATGACTTGTCATGGCTGGCCTGCACAAAGGATAACATAGGTAAATGCGTGGCCGATAGAAATATTGTAGATTGATGTGATTGGAAGAGTAATTTTATGGACAGCAGCATTAAAAGGACAAACATAAAAGCCAATATAGTAGTCGTGTTAAAGTCAGCATGTTACGTTTTAATTTGTTTATATATATTTTCCTTTTTTTCTGGACTGTTTATAAGTGACAGATAAACTGAGCTAGTATTTCCTACACCAATGGCCATTATATCCGAAGTCTGAAATTAAGTAGTTTATTAGAATTCAATATGATGTAATATGATCTCTATCTTGTGGACAACAATAACGTTTGACTGTATGTAGAAGATGTTGTTTTATCGTTTGGCGTTACACTCTATATCAGAAACAGTGGAAATGGAGTAAAATTAGTGATAACCAGTGAAAGTAGCTCAACTTGAAACCAGTTGAAGCTTATTGATTGTTGCTGTAGCTAAATTCATAGTAACATTATAAAATAACGGATACCTGTTATAAGATTACGTTTTAAACTTTGTACAACGGTCCAAACGCACAGTAAAATATTTGTTATCAAAACAAGAAGTATGTATTCTTACAGGACGGAAAGATTGCCGTTCGATAGTAACTGTATTGTCTGGCCCAATTGTACAAGGGCGAACAGAGTTATGAGTTAGATAGGTAGATCTGGGCAAGCGTGATGGATCTTAGGCGGAAGTACAATCCCATCCACCTCCAAAACTACTCATGGGATATAAATTAAATTTATTTGGTCAATACCGACACAAATACTTGTCACGTAGTTTATTGTGTACAAGATTATTGATGCTTCCATCTCATACAGGAGTAACCTAAATAAAATAAGTAAATAAACATGTCAAATGTATCACCAGATATGACAATGAATACCATCCTGTCACACTGTTTCCCTTCGTTCATTCGACTGATGGCTAGTAAGTAACGGCCTCTTAAAGTTATTTCAGTGACTAGTTTATCACTTATCGATATTACTGATTCGTTATTAAAGTGGAAGTTTCGAAAAAAAATTAATTTACTCGATTTCCTTTGTACCCTGCCCATCCACACGCCATCCATCCCAATTCTGTAGGCAACATGAGCCACAAAGGAAACACAATTAATGCATTCTTAACTTAACACAGTAACGCAGCTTCCGTAAAAACTAGTTACGTAAACTAGATTACATAAATGTCCCAGGTCTGTTGCGTGCAACATGCGAAACTATCCGTGAGATGTCAGATTGCCACCTCGCTTTACAATCGCTACAAGAACCGGCACGTGGCTCGCTACGTAAACATGGTAGCACGTGCGCGTAGCGGGTATGCGGGCGTATTGCGTCGCATCTCTCCGCTTTGTTTGCGAGGCTGGAATCGCAGCAGGAACTGCGTAAAATACGAACTAGTGAGACAGCGAGACATAAGACGACCGTGCCTCAAATACATTCGTATAAGCTTTTTCAATTTTTTTTTCCCCCACACGCACGCAAAGTTGAGGAGACTTTTTTTATTTTTATTTTTTGGTGCCGTTCAAATCTACGAAGAGCGCTCAATTACATGAAGTATAACAGTTAAGTTCGAACAAACAACGTCGAAGTTGTTTTCTAAGGCAATTAAATTTTTGGCACGAGCGTGTAAACATGCTTTCGTGGTCGGTCGCAAACGTACATTTTCTGTCATTCATCACAGACAAAATGTAGTTCTACGACACAAGCAAGGAAGGGGGGCGAGGGAAACCGATATGTAATTGGACGATAACGATGGGAAAGTTTTTCCGCCTTAGTCTTCCCCCACCCCTTCCCGATCAAAACCACACAATTGGCTGAATTTATGAGCACGAGGGAGAGAGAACATTTTCCCATTCCAGATCCCGCTTTTGATAAAGCCGCAACTCGCACTTTTATTCTGGGAATAGCGGTCGGAGGCGTAGTCTAAACCATCTTGTTTTCATCCGAAGATAGATACGAGTTTTCTGTTAAGCCGATACCAAAATCACATATTTAATTAATAATTAATCTCTCCATTAAAAATATAAATAAAAGACTATTCCGGGATAGTGATGACATTTTCAGAGAATTAATGGAAATGTACAGTCATTGTACTGAAATGCGTGTGAGAAACGTGGCAGACACTGGATGGGTTGCCAGTCGATTTTCTCAGGGTGTTGCCGTTCACCTCACTGTTGCCTTATGTCGCTGATGCATTTAATTTCTCTCTAATCGGTGCCGGATGAATCTAGTACACCGAATATCTTACTCGTTCACACACTTATTTACTCATTTATTTCACTCTCCGTAGGACTTGCAACAGCAATGTGCTTATATGGGATAATGTAAATAAAAACATCGATGGTCCAATATATCGATGTATTGTAAACCACTTTTCGATTCCGATGAAAACTTTCACCAGGAACATCGATATTTATCGATGTTGTATGTTTTTACATTGAATAGCGCTGAAAATTTACTAAAGTACGTGATAGGGGAGTTACATGGTCCGCAAGTCACAGATAAACAAAATAACATGCTGGCAGACACAGCATATATAGATCGCAGGCCATTACATTTCATTTCCACGTGGAGATAAGGACAAGGCTACATTGTTGCCACTAGTTCTTCACAACGTTCTGATAATGAAGTAGTAAATGCGTCATTAGAACAGCACCACAGTGAGCTGACAGCAACTGCGGCCTTGCCAAGGCCAACCACAGCGCCGGAGCTTGCCCACCATAGCTGACAGCACTCACCACTGAGTTAAGTATGACAATCACCGTCACAGAAGCCCCACTCAACCAAGAATTCGCCCAGTAAATCCGTGTAACCGAACTAGCACAGTACCGCACCTCTAAAGTTTTGATGTTGTGTATTTGTGAATATAGACACGAGACAATATATTCGTACTTCAAAATACCACAGTCATAGTCTACCTCATTACCAAACCTGCAACCTCCACGCACCTTATAGTCGGTGCCTGGGGGACATTAACTCTGACCATATAAGCCGCCATGTCTTCCACAGTGGCGGTACATGAGTCGTCGTTAACAACTTTAAATTGTAATTGGCGATGAATTTCCACCACTTGTTCGACCGTCCATTCTGTCGACATGTAATTTTCTCGACCAAATACACATCAGGAATCTTTGTAGGCTGCATCTCCTCGACGTAGAAACCACCGCGAACGGGTACATTGTTCGTATTTTCGAGACAGAAAGTCCTTGGAATTTAGTCTCATATACATTGCACATGGAAGAGTTCTGGGCTCCAGTTCCCTGTGAACTTGTTCTTAAAGTTGTACCAGGTCGCTGACCTTGGCTTTAGGCTTGCGAGAATTCCTCTTCTCCTGGTCGGAGTATACGATTCGAAGCAGGGAATAGTCCGTCATATTTTCGTGCTCCACTTGTGTGATAGAGTGCATGGTAGAATTTCACTCCCGAACAAGGTTCTGCAGTAGCTTCAACTACTTGTAGTTACTGTTTGCAGAGAAATACCATCACATATTGCCATTTAGAGTCGCTTTTAACCTCTGGAAGACAGATGGTTTGATACTGTTGTAGGTAGAATAGTGATTTATGTTATGTTTATTCACCAGGGCAGTGAACTTAGCAGTGAATATTTCTTTGTCCTGGTCCGTTGACAAATTGATCGAGATGTTTTCTTCATGGACGTTTTTCGACTTGACTGGCTTGGCACAGGCGAATTCGCTATATACTGTAGATCGATAATGGTCAACATGGATTTGTAGTGTTTGTTGACCCGAGCATGTGGTTTCATCTTGATGAGGTAGGCTTGAATCAGGTCATTAATCCCAAACATAACTACCTTGTGTTGAAGTTATTTGCATTTCGCAAGTGCATACAGTTCTTGGGCAATTCCCATTCGACTTACGGTATGTAGCCTACCTTCTTCAGTTCTTAGATGATTGAAATGATATCATTAGTGTGCGAGTAATTTCCAACCTTTGTAAATCAGCCAGCTGTTGCCGCCTATCTACCAGCTCATTCGTGTTATCCTTAAATACATTGCTAATATCTTTTTTAAGACCTTTGCCGCTCTTCTGTGGTAGTCCACCTAAGAGATATGCAAGAATGTAATTTTTTTTTTTGTGATCTTCATTTTATAAGCACCGGTTCCGGAGTTCTTATCTTCGTAAAGCACGTGCGTGATTTCTAGCAATGTCATGTATTCCAGCAGGTCGGATTCCATATAATTCCCTGACTTCTTAAAAAATATAATTTCGTAAAGGCCAGGGGCTCTATGCATCTTGTAGTAGCCTACTTGGGTGATCCCACCTCGTAGTAATTCTGTTTCACTGGTACTGAGGAACAGTTTATCGTTATACCTGCATACACTATATGTTGCAAGCGATTACAGACACCGTGAACCATAGCACTGGGTTCGAGGGCTTTAATGGATACCTTTTCCTTGTATATCTAATCTGCGTTCCGTCCATCATCTCGAGTTGTAAGCACATAATAATTTTTCCGCTTCTTTGTTAATTAGTTAATCATTTTCAATTTCGTTTGGTCTTCAAAATGTCTGGTCTTTCGTGTCTCTCTCTCTCTCTCTCTCTCTCTCTGAGTACATCGAGTGGAGAGATTTTGGCAGCTCTTAACAACGAGGTCTTGATAGCCGATGATAGTGAAATGAGGTGCGAGTAGAGCAGCACTGGAATGCAAAGGCAGGTTAAATGGGTGATACCCGAGAAAACCCGCTGACCAACGGCATCGTCTGGCACGGTTCCCACTCTCAACTTAGTACATCGATACTATGTGAAATGGGCTTAAAAATTTCTACATATATCAGGTCGGGCTCTCTTCTTGAGAAAAATTGACAATAATTGCTAAAATCTTGCTCTTTTATTGTTTTTGTCCCGAGTCTCCAAGAAACGACTGTATAGCCTGTCTAGGCATTTGCTGTAGACATCGAATATGTAAATGCTATGTTTTTGAACATCCATATTCGCCGCGTACCGGGAAATCGAGGCACTGAATGCACATTTCATAGTAAATGCCATGTATCCTCCCAGAACTTTCAGTTTCTCTTAATTTTGTGCAGCATACACAGTATGTGCCTAGCTGTGCATAATGATGTGTGCATCAATCAGCTCTATATAAAATTCAATGCTCAAAATGTTCGAGAAAGAAATCCTTTGGTAGGTACGACTTAAAATCTTGTCGACAGCGAGGTCGTTAGAGTTAGAGCAAGTTTCTCAGTGAAGCAGGAATGGAGAAGGAATGGAAGATGACTCGCATTAAGGAACTATCCCAACACTCGCCTGGAGTTATTTAGGGAAACCATGGAAAATCGACATCAGAAAAGCCAAAGTAAGATTTTAACCTAAGTCATCCGAATGCCAATCAAAATATTCACCACTATGCCTTCTCGCTCAGTAAGAAATCATTCGGTGGAAAATTACTTCATCGACTTCAAGCTGTCTGGTCGGCTCTCAAGACGTCGCTGTTATGAGCCGCCGAAATCTCTTCACTCTTCATTCAAGAAGACTGTAGGCCGTTTCCTGCATGCAGTATAAGCAGATATATCTAAGGTGCAATGTATTCGAGCGACTTTAGAGCGACTAGTTGTAACTCTAACCAAAACATTTTCCCCCTGGATTTAGAACTATTTGGTGAAGACAATATTTTCACCATGGAATAATAGTGGAGGACATCGCAAATATGCCGCTTTAAGACTACCTTCGATTTCTGCATCGAAAGTATCAGAATAAAGTAAAGGAACTAAAGAATAAGAACACAGAGCTTTCTACAGGAGTGATTTCAGATCCATTGCACCCTAATTACATAATTGTGTACATACGAGACAGCCAAACACCCACAATGATGCTTTGCCACTGTACCCTTAACCTATAAGAATATAACTGCAAATTCGAATTATTATTTTGTAATGTGTTACACTTTTAGCATGCGTACTTGCTTAATATGTTTGTCATTTAACTGTAGTTTATTTGGCACACAATGGGTAANTGTTACACTTTTAGCATGCGTACTTGCTTAATATGTTTGTCATTTAACTGTAGTTTATTTGGCACACAATGGGTAATTGTGCTCCAATGAATAAACAAACACCTCACAATAGCGTGTCTAAATCATCTACTCATTTTAGGAATGTCATTTCTGCACACCTATGCAGAAGCCAGTGAACAATCAATAATGTTTATGATACTGGAGTGTGACGTCTACCATCATGCGAAATAATAACGCGAGTTATGCAGGGCCTTAAATAATTGGTTTTTATTAAGGACCTTAAATNAGTCTACCATCATGCGAAATAATAACGCGAGTTATGCAGGGCCTTAAATAATTGGTTTTTATTAAGGACCTTAAATTTATCTCCTTGACTTTTCGCCGTCGTGCCAACCACATGGAGTTCACAATAATTACATTTATATGGCGGCCATTTGGTGTTCTCGCCCTACAGCGGCTGCTCCAGAAAGTCTGTACTTGGTCTATTAACGGCGTGGGAAGTTGTCACTGGGGCGAGGCGGAGGTCTTGATGAGCTCCCTCGTGCACACGCGGGGCCCTGGCTAGCGGGAGAGCGCCCTTCTGAATTATTAACCCCCGCGTGGCAAAACAGGCCCGCTCCTCCCTCCTCGTCAAGTCATTCTCCCCGGCATCGTCCTTCCGCCGCTGAATTTCACGGGCCTGCGGCCACGTGACAAATGGTCGCGAGTAATGGCTCAATGTTTACCGCGCGACGGCAACCGCGCTACGAAAGAGGGCGGATGCTAGAACCTCTGTGCGAGGCTACACACTGGGTAAGTTTACAGAAGCGAAACTGATGTGAAACTTGCACTCGGTCGCCTACTGACTGCGTGAGGCCAGGAACAAGTGTCTTGCGTCCATCGAGAGCAAGGTTGATTTGAGCCGGCAGTGAATTTCTTGTATTATTATAAAGAACTGATAGCCATAAGACTGTAGAAGCTCTGTAACGCTGTCACATTTTTCCATCATACTGTTTTAAATAAACTTGGTAAAATAATATTTCCTGACACTGACGTCATCTAAACATCTTTATCACTACCACGTGTGTCTGAAAAAAATTGGATTTCTCTAGTTTCCATCAAAAATTGTGCAAATTGGACAGGTTCAATAATTTCTTCGATATTTGACGGGCTCAGTCAATAAGTATAGTGTAGAACAAAAGTGGTTGTTTCCGACATTACAATGCGTTAAAATGGTGAAAATGACTGGAAAGGAAATAAGTTTATGAAGATAATTAATTTATACAGAAGCTCCAGAAGCATTAATACTACTTGAATTAATTATTTCACAATTATATTAAGAACTCAAAATATCTGTGACAAATGAAATTTAAATTTAGAAACTCCCAGTATAACAACTGTGTGAGACATTTACAAATACATTCAATAAAATTTTATTTAATTAAATTTCTTGAATGGGAATATTTCATGGGTCTATATCTCCTTAAAATTTTATTAACATATTTGAAGGCGGAAATTTGACAGTGTGACATGGTTTAAGGAATTCCAAGTTACATAACGGTGGAGGTGAAAACAGCGGCGTGCCCAAGGATACGTCGCAAGATGGTTCTGCCACAGAGTAGGTAAGTACACATTGGCAAAATAGCGTGGTTGTTCTTTTTATGTTGGCTCACTCACATTACGTGACAGGTCAAAGTTTACAAACTTTCAATTCCGTATAACTTTCCCTAGTAATTCACAGATTATTGAAGACAGCCAGAAGGATTCTGGCTCAATTAAAAAAAAACGCACCAACGGGAGAGAAGAAATTAATGTGGCAACAGGTAAATTAACTTCTCACAAAGCCAGCAGCAAATAGTACCTTACATGGGTTCTAATAACATATAAATTATGATGTTTAGCAAGAAAACCATTTTATACATCGATATTTTTCCCTACAGGTACTGCCTGGTGATACATGTGGGAACGCAATGTACTGCCTCCCAATTTTGTAGATATATACATATTTAAATAAATATGTTGTTACATGCTGGCAGCTCTGCATCGCTTCCCTTGCCTGTTTCCGTTCGAGCGAGTGAATCAGTGTGTATAGGGCAACCGCTAACCTAAGAAGAGTGCGGAGATTTACAAAATGTTTGCCGCCGCGCGTGCCAGATAAGCTTATAGGACTCGTGCGCTCCCGTCCTTGAACGGATTGAACTTCTGGGGTTATCGCTACAAGAATGGTTCTGATTATCGTACTTGCCTCTCTCAGAGAGACTCAGGGAGCGAGGAACCTTCTAGATCGGGCCGGNTTATCGTACTTGCCTCTCTCAGAGAGACTCAGGGAGCGAGGAACCTTCTAGATCGGGCCGGTGAGATTACAAAAGCCGCGGTGGTCTTCCGAGCCGACATTCTAGAGTTTGGAGGATTGGGCGACCTGAAGCGATAGATGTGCGAAGACAGCGAAGCGACGAGCCAGCAGAGTGACGAGTGGTGGTGAGAGTGACCAGCAATAGTGAAGTCTGCAGACTGCGAGCATCGGTAAAGTGAAGAGTGAGACTGACGGGAGTAACAGGCATTTTGAATGATGGTAATGTGTAAATAATGATCGTGAATTTAATGACTCTAACCAATACAGAGAAAGTTAAAAGGACTTTAAATAGAAAAACTAAAATTAAGATAAGAACTAAATATTGCGATCACAGAAAAATAACAATAACAATGGTATATATATAATTTTAGAATCATCCTATATATATACACACACACACACACACGCACACACACACACAGGGTGATTCTAAAATCATGGGACAAACATTGAGGGGTGGTAGAGCTCACTAAATCAAACAATTATTGTATAGGAATATATGGGCGGAAGTGACGCGTTGAGGCACAAACACAAAAACATAACACATTAACGGAAACACAAAATGTTTTCTTTAGCAGCATACTTAAAGAGTGATTCCGTACAGAAAATGCTAAAACAGTTGATGGAAATGCATCCACCAACAGTCACGCATGCTTGGTGACCTCTACATATGGCGTGATTGGCTGACAATGGTGGCGTGTGTGAAATATCCGGCGTATTTGAATCTGTTCGCTAATCACTCCACCGACGCTACCAAGCTTGCATTACTGTCGGTGGTAGCAATTTTGTGCAATTATTATANTGCATTACTGTCGGTGGTAGCAATTTTGAGCAATTATTATAAACATTGCTCTAAAAAGGCATTTAGTGGCGACGTTGAAAATAAACAATGTGTTGCATTTTGNTAAACATTGCTCTAAAAAGGCATTTAGTGGCGACGTTGAAAATAAACAATGTGTTGCATTTCATGTGTTATTTTTGTATTTGTGCCTTGACGCGTCACTTCCGCCCATATATTCCTATACAATAATTGTTTGTTTTAGTGAGCTCTACCACCCCGCAATGTTTGTCCCATGATTTTAGAATCATCCTCTATATATATGTATATATATGTGTGTATATAGCTTAATGATTTAAATAATAGCTTTGTGAATATTTATAGCAGTATAAATAAGTTTATGATATCAAATTTTGTTCTATTATTTTTATTAAGACCTCTATCCCTCACGAACTACAATATGTATATATTTCACTAACTTTATTCCGTTATCCAAAAAAGTGAAAATTACGTATAATGTAATTAACTTCAAGGACAGAGAACAGGCCACAATCTGTCGGTTTACTTTTATCCACGAGCTGCTGTCGGTACACAAACAACTCTTTCATCGCTATTCAAGCAATTAGTAAACA
This sequence comes from Clitarchus hookeri, assembly GCA_002778355.1. Taxonomy (NCBI): domain Eukaryota; kingdom Metazoa; phylum Arthropoda; class Insecta; order Phasmatodea; family Phasmatidae; genus Clitarchus; species Clitarchus hookeri. The sequence goes on along the minus strand of NQII01004817.1, from coordinate 140,599 downwards.
CACTTACAGATTTCTGGCCGCTGTTCTTGTAAATTAATACGAGACAGCATACCCTTGCCCTCACACAATAGCATCTACTGTACGTGCACATACAGATAAAGGGAAAAGCGGCTAGTTTAATCTTTTATTCTAATACTCCGCCCCCTGTTAATTCCCTTTCCCCCTCGGCAGAGTTGTGCAGAATCAGTATTATTTGTTCCTCCCAGGAATGGCGATAAAATGATCCGTACTGGTTCAATGGTTTCCTTTGGTTCTATCCGCCACCCCAACTAGCTCGTGGTCCTTTTTTCCGGGAAAAAATTAAAAAAACCCGCTGCTACCTTTGAACTCGCTTTCCCCCGGCCATTTTGGGAGGTGTTTTGTGATGATGGCGAATCGCGTGCGCCCACTNCTACTGTACGTGCACATACAGATAAAGGGCAAAGCGGCTAGTTTAATCTTTTATTCTAATACTCCGCCCCCTGTTATTTCCCTTTCCCCCTCTGCAGAGTTGTGCAGAATCAGTATTATTTGTTCCTCCCAGGAATGGCGATAAAATGATCCGTACTGGTTCAATGGTTTCCTTTGGTTCTATCCGCTACCCCAACTAGCTCGTGGTCCTTTTTTCCGGGAAAAAATAAAAAAAACCCGCAGCTACCTTTGAACTCGCTTTCCCCCGGCCATTTTGGGAGGTGTTTTGTGATGATGGCGAATCGCGTGCGCCCACTCGCTTCGGGAAAAACTCAGGTTTTCAACACGAAATCATCCACGCCTTCTTCACGCGAGCAGCCGATGTATAAAAGTTCCACCGCTACACACACGCAACGCAGCGGTAGGAAGGAGAAAATTGTAACTGTAGGAAATACCAGGCGGCGATTTTTATCTTTCCCGTTGGCGACGCAGGGTTCCGGAGTAAGGGAGAAAGAGAGAGATAGAGAGAGAGACAGAGAGAGAGAGAGAGAGAGAGACAGACAGACGGAGAGACCGGCAACCGTAGGGCAACTTTATATAGGAACTAAGAATGCATAAGCGAAAAGGCAGCATGCTGTGTTATCGTTTCACGAATTACTTCCTTCGATTGTACGCGATCAAGTTCAAACCGTACAATCTAGTGAGGGCACAGAGTACTTGAGTATATATACACAGGTCAAACATCAGCTTATTCAATGAACTACAACTCCACACGCCCGTCAATGGCCAGCGAAATGCCGGAACACCGTTTGCCAGTCAGCGCATTCCACCAGACTGAGAACCAGCGCACGATCACTAGACATCCCGGCAGTTTGGGCAGCGTGAAGCTGCGTCACGCGCACACAGCAGGGCATAGCCAATCAGAAACATGGCTCGATCACAGAACAATGCCACTGTGTAGATAAGTGCTCAGAGGCGAAATGGTAGGGCGTTTTCTTTTTTGTGGGTGTACGCGTTCTCTGATTTGCTCCGCGAGTCTCCGGGAACAGGCTTTGTGTTTGATTGACTAGCGCATTCCACGGAAGGTTCCCTATTAGCTGGCCTGCCGGTTGGAGAGTTGGTTATCAGGTGCTGATTGGCAAACGGCGTTCCGACGTAGCGGTGAACATTGACGCCATTTTGCTGGCGTGTGTGTTTACAGTTCGCGGTATAAATTGATTTATTCATAAATACTCTGCATTTGCTCCTAGGCTGAGTGGTTTATAGAGAAATAGTCAGTGTACGATATGTGTGTATTTATTTTTTACACAGCTCAATATTTCTGATACTGGCTGCTTACGATAACGTAAGCACTTTAGAAAGCCCTGCTAAAGATTTAATTCTCTTCTTGTTTTATATGCTTCCGCCTTATGAAAAACTAGCATTGCCATGGACCTTCTCACTTTAATCATGTGCCAATTGAGTGTAAATGTAAAAGTGATAAAACCTTTCAAACCTTAATATTCTAATTCTTACTATTTAGCGCATTAGTGAAATAGAAAATGAACTTTATATATTTAGTGGCCAAAAATATTTAAACATCGCAATTTTTATTTGACGTAAATACGTGGAAATATTTTTGCTTATATGCTGACAACTTTACCACCGTTGTTCTAACTGTTCTTAAGTTACAATAAATGCACCTATAGACAGTGTCTTTTTTCAAAGGTTGATTTCAAACGTGATCACTTACCAGCAAACATGTCACTTTGACAAATAATGTAAATACGCGTGTTGTCTCCAACATGGATAAGAAAATACTCATGATAGAAAGCGTTTGCTTTTCTAGCTGAAAGATAAATCTGTCGTCCCGAACAGCCCGAAGAATTGATAAGGTGAGAAATAATATAAAGACGGAGTAGCAGCCGAATGAAGACGGAGTATAAAATGGAAGTACCCTGAAAAATCCTTCATCACCACGGCAGTGTTAGCCTCTCTCAATTAATGTGAACCCCCTTCACAAGATCAGACTTTATAAAGAAACCTTGCATTCATAGTACTTTTCATAAAATAAATATACAATCGAAAAAATTAATTCATGTAGACACTTCAAAGTATATTAAATAAAGTATTTTTTAAAAATTAATAACGCTGTAAACAAATAGTAACACTAATTATCCAGTATAACTAAGTTGCCAAATTTCCGCTATATATATGTAAGCGTGTAAATCTAAGACTGATAGATGGAACATGTGTGTCAAAATTAAATATTTATAATGACATAGTTTTGAAAAAAAGTACCCGACCCACTTAAACACCCACCAGTTTACATGGCCTGCCGTAGTAATTATTATTTACCAAAATTTGTTGGGAATTGATTGGTTGCTACCCGAGATATGGCACAAAAGTGAAACTTTTATACAAAATATTGGGAAAAAGAGGGTATGTGTAGGCATATCATTGTAACATAGGATGCTGCCAGTTTACAGTTTTTGGTTAAACGTGATTACATGGTTTCACACACACACACACACACACACACACACACACACACATATATAAATATATATATATATATATACGTATATAATACTAGATTTTCCCGCGGTGCCGCTCGCGTGGACTACAGAATTATTGTTTAAGTTTTCCTTTTAAATAAAGTTGAATTTTACTAAGTGTTAATTTTAAAAATTGGTAGGAATTCGTTGCTTGTTTCCCGAAATATAACACAAAAGCTTTTCTTTTTCATGTGGCAGTATCTTACAAAATGGTGGACAAAAGAGGCATTGTGTTAGCATATTCAACGCCTTTAGTTGATACCTTCAGCACACACTCAAAAATACATTCGTACTTTTACAAAGAAAATCCTTGGAACCCCAGTTGCAAAGTAATTCTCTGGCGAACTACATACATTTTTCTTGCTATTAATACAAAGAATAAGTTTGTAACATTAAAATGTATTTAAACTTGCATTGGTAGAAAATTGAGTTTAAAATATTTATTTTATCGTGTTCCCAAAAATTAACTAATTGATACAATAAATGTAAGTATTGATTAGTAATAACTATTAGTTATTCTATAGCTCGTCTTTCATACACACATTCACATGAATTAAGATAAGGCATATACTAAAATTCCCTATTAATGACGCGATTTTTTTGACAACAAAGTTTTACTTAGTTTTATTATAGACACAGCCTTTGTAATTTTACAAACTAAAAATTTTGCAAGGAAAATCGTACTTTCAAAAGGGCTCTACAAGCACAGTTAAATTCTTTTTATAATGTATTACAATTGTTTTGATTGTTCTAAGTTTGATCGAAATTTGTTAAAGTTGTATGGTATATACACGAAATGAACCAAAATTTTCATTTAACCACCGTTTCGAAATTAAGTGCCTTATTAATTTTAGTTTTATAACATACTCTACTATATTTTTAATTACCTGCAAAATCTGGCAGGAATCTGTTAACAAGTTACCGTAATTGATGTAACAGTAAAACTTACATTTTTTTTCTTGTAGTGCTATCTCCGAAAATGATGGACCAATAACAATATACCTTCCTAAATAAATTTTTTAAATGGTGATCTGTCAAAATACGAAGTTTGGTCTAAATTTGTTAAAAACGTTTCCTATATGTGAAATAACTCCATAAATATTAAAATTGACACCATTATGAAACTAGGCCCACTGTATGGTAGAAAACTATACAAGAAGGATGTAAAAACTAAGTGCTATAAATATACCGAGGTTTGGTGGAATTCTGTCAATGGGTTCAAAAATTTACGGGAAGGGGGGAAAGGTATACTNGCTATAAATATACCGAGGTTTGGTGGAATTCTGTCAATGGGTTCAAAAATTTACGGGAAGGGGGGAAAGGTATACTCCCTAGACTGATATTGGCATGCTTGCATAAGCCTATATTCGCAAGGAAAGCAGGCCAAAAATTAAACATTTGTTATGTTTATTACCACTTACGAATGCCCGTATTAGAATGTAACTCCCAAAGATGCAGGAAACATCAAAAACGTGCATTTAGTATAATATATGGCCACCAGGATATAGCGCAGCGTGCGCACGTTACGTTTAGCCCTCACGATCGCGTGAAGAGCCGGGACTCTGTGTGGGCGTGTGATGAACTGTATTACGGGACACCCTGTCTACTGCACTACGCTCGGCGAGCTGGCGTGGCTGGCTTGTGCGGCCGGCGGAGGAAGACTGAGCAGCTGTTGCTTCGCTGTTGCTTCGCGCGTGTGCTCGCCCCTACTGACTCTTCCAGCGACTCTGTTCGCCCCCCTTTACTTCCACCGGGGGGCTCTACTCTGTCCTGCTGCGTGCTGGCAGGACAGACGGAGCGCATGCATGCAGGCGCTTGTAGTTTTCCGAGGCGCTCTCCTCCGCGAGGCAGTCGCCACGATACTGTACATCGCAGCTGGTCCTCTCTTTCGACGTCGTTATTCTAGTCTTGCTCCACGCGACACCAGTCGAGTGAGTGAGTGGANATCGCAGCTGGTCCTCTCTTTCGACGTCGTTATTCTAGTCTTGCTCCACGCGACACCAGTCGAGTGAGTGAGTGGACAGATTCTAGCGGCTCTTAACAGCGAGCTCTCGAGAATTGATACACGAGTCGAGGTATGCAGAATGTTTGGCGTTTGATAAGGGCCTTTCTAATATGGTGATTTGTCTTTGCAGCTCGAATAGAATGTTTGGATTAGCTTTTTATGCCTTTTCTTGGTAGCAGAATTAAGTTTTTAGTGCCAGCTTTAAAATACGGCGCTTGGCAACATNGAATTAAGTTTTTAGTGCCAGCTTTAAAATACGGCGCTTGGCAACAGGGTAGAACGTCTTTTTAATTTTTATTTGTTTCCACTATTTTTGGTTTTTCCTTTCCTTCCTTTTGTAGTTTGGTTTTCCATGGGTTTGCGTTTCACCTTGGAGTAAAGCCCCGCGCTATTTATTCGACCATAAGGTGCACGACAAATGAGCTCGTTCTCGTTTGCAACAATTATTGATGTGTGTTCGCTCGCGCATTTTCCGATACCTAGACCCTCTTATTTATTGGTTAAATTTTATTTTGAGTGTTTTTTGGCCAGGAGAACGCAGTTAATATTTGTTTATTCAGTCTTGTATTTTAACAAAAAAAAAAAACTTCTTGTCGCACATATTTATTATAAGGGTAAGCACTATAATGTAAAAATGTATTGTCTGTCCATTTGGGACTGGTGATTGAGCACCACCGTGTGCATTATCCTCTTGTTACCCTTTTATATTGCAGTATTTTTAATTTACTATTATTTTTACTTGTTATGCGTGCTTTTCTACAGCATGCGTCATATAGTTAATATGTTAAAACTGAAATTTGCGCATTTTGTTTATATTCATGTACCCCTGCACCTATACAATTCGCCTTCCTCCCCCCGTGTCAACAAGCAATTGGTAAAAGGTATTCACTTTAAAGTTAGCAGAATTTAAGACCCTCACCACAAGCATAATAACAAAACTAATATATTTTATTGTGATCTCAGGCGGAAATTATTTAAAGCTCTAAAATGTATGCATTGTGTCTATTAGTTAGTCACATCGACATTTTTATATTAACAGTTGGCAGCATTATACAAATAAGCTGAAAGCAACTTTTAAGTGTGGCCTCGAAAAGTGCTTACTTTACCCTTAGTTCACCTCCCCTCTCACTCGAGATCCTTCTCTTCGCCCAGCACCTCTACGTCTTCCTCGGAAATGGGGCAAGTCTGATCGTGTGCTATTCCTTTTCCAACACCCGGTCAGCCCCCCCCCCCTCGTTGCTGCTGTCGCGCCACCTCATTTCACGCCGGTACAGGTAATGCCGTGGCCAGGCTCACGACAGTCGGGGATGGAGAAAGGTTTAGAAGGGAGGAGAGAGAAGTAATCCCCATGTTATCCGGGGTGCGGGGGTCTCTGGATTCTATCTCTCGCCCATCAGTCGATGACCTCTCCCTCTCTCCTCACAAAGTGGGTCCAGATCACTTCCAGACAGGAAAGCAGGCACTTGGGATGAGTCTGATGGACAAGCTGAGGTTCTTATCTCCGTGCCGCAAGCTCCAGCCACTCTGCCGACCCACTGATCCCAGTTCACCGACTCCAATCTTTCTTAAACGTTTACAAGGCCCTCGCGACACAACACTGTGGATTTATACTCCCGAGGAGACTAGATCTGGACCCACAGTCGGCTCGGTTGGTCGCTGGCTTTCCACCTCTGAGATTCCTGGTTCGATCCCAGACCACGGCGAGAGAAGCATTTTCGGATGGGGGTTTCTCGTGTGAAGAGTGTGATACATACTACCGCAGTGAGAGGGTTTTCTCGGGGCTATCCCGTCTCCTCCCTTGTTCTCGTTCCACTGATTCTCCGCCCTTACTTCATCCATTCTTGAGGGCAGCCGGCTCACATCTCCAGCTTCTCGCGCAGCCACACGCGACGCTGCCTCAGATAAGGAACACGTACGAATCTTCATTTAGTCAGGCTAGATCTGCCAAGTTTTCTCGCACCAGGACTCGTCGCTTTTCATGTCTACAAAACTTGAAACTCTCGTGATAGTTTTATCACTGTTTCTCTGGCATGCCCTGCATTGATACTGAATAACTGGTGAGTAAATTTGGCTTTATTCCAGCGAATGTACCGGCATATATATTTTTGACTCAAGGGAGTTAACTAGATTCTACAAAAACATTTAGTTACAGACAATAATTAACTATTGATGACGGTGCCATTTTTATTTATAGCGGTAAAGAGTATATGAATGTAAAAAAATGCCGTTAACATAGTTTGCTAGGTTGTAACTTTCGGTTACAACTCGGCAGGCATAATCTCGCCAGAATTTACCAGCGTGATATCGTTTAGATATGAGCTTTATAAATAAATGGTCAAAATGGAAACTTACATCATCTGCAACTCTCTGTGCCTCCTTTTGCACGCGGCAGTAATTAACGCTCTTTGCAGAGTAAATGCAGATATAGCAGACTATGTNACTCTCTGTGCCTCCTTTTGCACGCGGCAGTAATTAACGCTCTTTGCAGAGTAAATGCAGATATAGCAGACTATGTTACAGTGTCCTGGGTAACATACTGGAGCAGCGTGATTTACGCGTCAGATTGTTGCAACAGTTCCCAGCTGGTACACACGACGGCAAAAATGAGCTATAATACGGTGAGCGCATAGGCTGTAACGTAACTAAATGATGTTCAAGAACCTAAAATTATTTTCAACCTTTTTAGCATATTACATTCTTTATCGTTTTGATATTAAACAAATTGTTATAAAATTATAACGAACGAGGGAAATTCATTTTTAAAAGTAAATTAAGCAAACATCAATTTTAAATGAAAATTTTGGTTTTTTCGCACAATCTAAAAATTGATAAATATTAATACGTCACGATTCAGCTGAAAATAATTGTCCATGGAATTTTAACGTGACATAACATATTTATTAGAAATTTATTACTTAGTTTGCCTGTGTTTAAATTTTAAACGATCTGCCACATACTACGTATGTAGGCCTAGCCTTAGTAAACACTGTAGTGTAAACCAAAGTTTTGTGTCCAAATACCTGTTTATAATAATTTAGGATTTAATATTTTAAGTTAAAATCCCATATTTATGTTTAAAAATGACGATATTTAATATTCGAACTATTTCGTAATATAGTCAATTCATCGCCTACATCGTGGCACGAAACTATAAAAAATCACCATCATCTAGAAGAAAAATTCGTTGCTCTTAGACAACCGTAAGAGTATCCTTTGAATGCTATTTTATACAGGGTGTGTGATTAAATGAGAAATTTCTTCGGACATAAGACGTATCAGAGGTATGCCCGACGTAATTATTCGTTTAATAACTTCAGGAGGGTGGACGGCGAGTTTCCGGTGTGGAAATTTTCGTCCCAGTCGCCAGATTCCCCAATACGCGGAAGGAAGAGGATGCGGGTTAAGGCGATCTCTTAGTGAGGGGTCTGTTTGTGCGATGAGGCAAAAACCGATGAAGGGCTACGAAGGCTGACCCGCGAATGTAGTTCGGTATCGCCTCTGAACGCAAGCCACTGAACTAGCTCGCAGTGTTCTCGTGGTGAACGCAGAACATCAGGAATTTAAGCGGTGACCATATATTTTTATTGGACGCGACTCTGTTGCTAAGCCCAGCGCACGCCTCAATTGTAGTTTCGCATCTAAAAGGTCCGTATATTTTGAGATACAGCCGTTCTTATCTATATCGGAGAGCATGAAAATAATGCTTATAATGTGAGTAATGTCTTGAAAGTACCATATGATCATCGTCAGTAATGTGCTTTCTTTTCGTAGGTTAACACATCGGGGGCATGTTTAATAGTTTCGTAAAAGAAATGCTTTTTCAATCACGTTGCAACGCGTGTCTAGCGCTAGGTAGGCGAGCACCTTAAAGATGGATTGCGACACTTTAAAGTTCGTTGTATAGTTGAACACAAGCACCGCCGTCGGGCAACTCGCCCGACATTTCAGTGAATTCATTTCAATCTTTTCCGATAATATACAGCAAATGCACTCTTAACAAATGTTTACTTAATTTTACGGAAAAAAAACCTGAAAAAAATTACTAGTCTTTCGTATAATTACGGACTCATTGCTTCTTCAGCAATGGACTTTCCATAAATTTCATAGCCATTTCTGCGTACTCACAAAATCTGTCTGTAAATTTTCTTGTTATCTTTTCTTTCCGTCCGGTTGGAAAAAGAGGTGACGAAAAATGTTCAACTTCCGATATTCAAAGTCTTCAAACATTTTTTTTTTTTGGAGAGTGATTTAAACACGAATCGAAGTTTTCAAAGTAGACAACTCTTCGCACATAAAAAAAACTTTTTTATTTTACGCTAAATGCGGCATTTGACAAGTACAAATAAAAATGTTCCCATTTAGAGCGACCTGTAAGTGTACAGACGTACATACATTAACACCTAGGCCTTGCCTGGAATTTGAACCATTGTCCCTTTGCACCGTAAGCCGATGTGTAGTAAGCTACCCTACGGAAGCCGGCTGCCTCTCGCCTATGACTTACTCATAAGAATTTTCGGCATTTGCCTAAATATGATATTTCAAGGAATGTGACACACGTAACTGCTATTTCCCTGATTTCTAGTAACGTTTTAGTGCTGTTAACTGTTGCATATTCCCATAAGCTTAGTAACGTTCCTTGTTAATTTTCGGAAGAATAGTTCAAGTAACGTTGACAACCTAACTGCGGCAGAAACTATAATTTTTTGGTCAGAGTGGCCAAGAAGGCGATGGATGTACTCTGAGCACCACATGTCCTGCGCGGGAACTCGGCACGGCCCAGCCACCTCACCCCCAACAATGTTTTGTACTTTTACAAGGGAAATGTTTGGAAACCCAGTTGGCAAGAAAATACTTTGTAAAACTGCAAACACATTTCTTGTCAAATTTGCAAAGCATATATTTCCAATATTACAAATTATAGCCTTGTATTACAACTTACATTATTGAGAAGCTTACAATTTTTCTTCTCCTAGAAAAAAATGTGATTAATTAATAACCGAGAATAACTAATATATATATATATATATATATATATATTTAAAAAAAAAAAACGAATCTACACCTTGCTAGCACGGGGATTAGAACCTACACGCATTGTATTTTTAGCCTGCAAACTTAACCACAAAACCAACTTGTCATACACAGTCTAAGATTAATTTTTGTAGTAAATTTTAATTTCCCAGTAACTACAAAATATTAAGGAAGTTTTTAAATTAAGGGGAATACATTTATTTCATTTTAAGTGCCCTATGTANCCAGTAACTACAAAATATTAAGGAAGTTTTTAAATTAAGGGGAATACATTTATTTCATTTTAAGTGCCCTATGTAGCTAGGAAATATTAACAGTTAATGAGTAGTACGGTCACACTTTATAGAAATGGTTTTATTTTGATTATTTGAGTTGTGTTGTAAGTGTTTTTGCACTATTAAAACGTGCAATACATTTATTTCTGTACGCAACTACAATTTACATCACCCATAGTGTTTGCACAAACAGCTAAATACGGTTTTTTGTTATTGGGTGACCGCCATATTGCTGAAGATCGTGCAAACAGGTCAGTATAGTACAAAACCTTTCTTGACGTCTATTACAAACACTGCCCGTGTAGTTTTACAAACGAGTAGTGTTATATGAGAAATCTTTGTAATGTTGCAAGCATTTGTAAAATTGCATATCATTTCCCAGTAAAAATTACAACTTTCTTACAGTGACAAACTGTTACAAAAACATTCGGTGCGCATCTGGCAACGCGCAACTGATTATATCTACGGAGACTAATGTTTGTAGCACGGCAACTGGCTGCGGTAGGCGGCGCGCGCTGCTACCTATCCCTTTGCCGGCCGCACCCCGCTCCACGTCAATTTACCACCAGCAGTTGTGAGCTAACAGTAAACACTAGGCACTCTTCGCCCCAGGAACCCAAGTAATTACGAATTACAATTGCGTTTTGCATNCTTATCACTTCATTATAGAACACGTTTTGGTACACCAACTGTACATTTCCATAATTTCCGAGAATACACCAACTTTTTTTTATTAGCGCAATACTATTAGAATAATATCTATGCATTCGCAATTTGGTACGTGATAGCTGGAGACCCCATAATGTCGCTTTATTTTTGGAAAAGGCTGGACTTCAGAATTTTGCGCGTTTCTTCCATTCAAGAGGATCTTCCAAGTTCATTCGCTTTATAAGATGATGATAAAGTAGACATCAAACTCCAAAGGGCTGAATATTACTTTCGATGGAGAGGCTGGTTCATCGCCAGTTTTACAGGCTGTAGACGACTGATACAGTGGTAAACTATTTTATTGGTCCGATTTCGTACAGCCGAGGCAGAGAAAGGAAAAGCTTCTGCCAGTACCAATCAGCAAATGACAAGGTCGCGAGTGTATAGCCTATAGATCCATTAAATATGGTATGTTGGTCAGGTAAAACACGAATCAGTAGGCCCTCTATTCATAGTTTAATCATGTTTTGGCGCATTATCAAGCTATCCTGATATTTTATACGATCAGTTCGTATATTCCACACAAGTTATTTGTGGAAGGCAGATGGGGCGTTCTTAATTCACAAAGAATTTTAAGAAGGTGATTAAATTTGGTCTTAGCAAGTGAAAAGGGTCACGCGGGAAATGTAACTGCTGTGCTTAATCTTCCGGAGAGCTTTCCACAAAACGTTTTTCGGTACGGGCCGAAGAAATTCGCGAATTATTTTAGCGATGGAGTNATCTTCCGGAGAGCTTTCCACAAAACGTTTTTCGGTACGGGCCGAAGAAATTCGCGAATTATTTTAGCGATGGAGTGTGCTTTAAAAACAATTTCGTTTACAGTTTTTTTTTGGCAAGAAATTAAATTTACAAATATAAAGAAATAAAAGTTAACTATTTTCCTTTATACTAACTATTAATAATTTTCTTTATATAAATATGCAAGGGTTGAAGAGTTATGCTTCACTAAAAAAAATTCTTAATCGATCGATGAAAATTCAAACACGGGTTAGAAAAATAAATTTGAGAGGGGCCCAACGTCGATAGATTACATTTAAAGAAACTGTTGGCACACAATATTTCTATTGTAAGTATATATGATGAAGTTTTTATCATTTAAAAATTGCAGTTTTGTATGAAATGTACGATATCTGCCCCATTGATATGAGACGTGCTGTAAAGCTCTGATTGTGACGTGTGAATGCCTGGACTNTGAAATGTACGATATCTGCACCATTGATATGAGACGTGCTGTAAAGCTCTGATTGTGACGTGTGAATGCCTGGACTTTACGGTTGGCATATAAAATAAACACGAGATCCACACACATGGACACATATACACATCCAAACACCACATCATGCGNTTACGGTTGGCATATAAAATAAACACGAGATCCACACACATGGACACATATACACATCCAAACACCACATCATGCGAGCTGCGGGATTTATTACCACCTGGTACAGGTAAGCCCCAGCAGTTCTACGCCCTTATCTGTCATATCTATATTGGCAAATGAGTCTGCTATAATTAGACATTATTCAGTATTTCCCTCATCTATGTGAGCAGTTTTATTTCTGCAAAATCATGACTGGGGGTGTAGGAAACTTTTTTAAACAGGATAATGGTTATTAATACTGAAATACGGTTATCACAATTTAATGGAAATAATTCACTAGCATAAAATAATGCGAAAACACAACTTTTTCAAGTGATATGGTTCGATGAATGTCATAATTGGTTCAGCTTTTACGCATTTTCACTTACGAAAACTGAATACACACAGTGTTAGCAATTGTTTTAGGACTAATTTCAGTTAAGGTATTTCTTTGCTACACTTTCACGGGATTAACTCTTTTAGGAACTAGCTTTTCGGAAATGTAGCAACAATATGGCGGCGAGTGTTACGCTAATTGCTCAGCTGCTAGGCATTGCAATTAGCGATACTTTGTTTTGAAATGCATGGCTGATTCGTCGAAAACGGCGAGGTTTTAACACTTCAATGCGAGATGACACTGTTCGATAATTTTGAANAATGCATGGCTGATTCGTCGAAAACGGCGAGGTTTTAACACTTCAATGCGAGATGACACTGTTCGATAATTTTGAACGTTGAATAATAATTCCTCGTTAGTTAACCGACAATTTATCAGAATAACGGAATTCAATTGAAATAATGGCGTAAGTGTCGATAATGTCCGTGATATAATTTCCCAACAGCAGCTGATTTTTTTAGTAGTTGCACATCTTCGTTCATTCGCACACTGTCCGAACGTTGAATATTCCATATTGAATATATGATGTTTTATCAATTTAAGCTTTAACGTTATATGCTTTTTATAAGGGTCAGTTCAGACCACAGCTAGTACAAACCATTGGAAATAATTTTTGTCTGTGAAGAACCTGAAGCGAAGTTTGTCGATTAAATTCAACTCAAAGTGACACCACTTGTGTATACCTACAAATTTGTGTTCACTTATAAGTATTCACTTATACAGAAATACTTAAACTTACAATTTCAATTGAGTACGTAATGAGCATACGATATCGAATGTCGCAATTGTTTGGTATGGAAAGAATGAAAAAGGGTGTAAGTGGANAGGGAATAATGTATAAAGAGTAGACTTACGTGTCGCGGCATTCGTGTACCTGTCTGAAATGAAACACGCTACCTGTGACACAAAACTTTGCAACCAACGATGTGACGGTACAGCGAACACGAAATATGGTTCTCCCTCTCAAATTATTAAACTCTCATCCGTGAAGATGGGACTTTCAGCTGCTATTCGCCTGTCGCATTAATGTGAATGTGTCGCGTGCACACAACATTTCCACTGTGGCTGGGAGACGTGACATTTGCGGTTTTTTAAAGTTCGGTGTTGCGGACGCGCTTCTGTCATCAAAAAAGTTTTCTGCATTTCAAGGATATTTTATTTTCCAGTGAGAGCAAATTGTGTTACAACAACTTCTCCCGTCACTATTCCTCATCATTTCTACTTCTTGCGTCTCAGAGTGTCTAGGCATGTAACAAATGATACACGACTTATCAGTTATGCGTCTCGAGTTGCAGTAGAGGCAGCGGGATTTCTCTCCCAGAATTTCTTTATTGAATCTCTTCGTGATTACAAATGCGTAANGCAGCGGGATTTCTCTCCCAGAATTTCTTTATTGAATCTCTTCGTGATTACAAATGCGTAAAAACTGTGACAGTTGAGACAGCCACTGACAACCTTTGGGATGCCATACATAGTAAGAACAAGCATACGAGTCCAGTTCTTTCCCATATATATACACCGAAGAGCCAAAACAACTGGTACACCTGCCTAATATCGTGTAGCCCCCCCCCCCCNATCCAATCTGCGCCAATTTGAGAAAGGGTTGCACATTGCGAAAGGCCTCCATTTAAATTTTTTTTTATATGGCAGTAATTTACGCCAGATGCTCCTTTTTTTAAACAACAAATTTGTTACTAAAGCCCGAAGATAGTTTACACAGCGTTTGATTGCACCACCTAGCAGATGATTAAAATACAATTTTAATTGTGTCCCTAGCTCAGTCTATAGAAGAACTATTTGCAGGATTGTGTGTCTTTCTTCTAACGAAGAATGTCCGAAATTCAGGCGGAAAAATGTATTCTCATAACAAATTTCAACGATCCGTTACTCGGAATTTAATAGCTCGCGGAAAGCTGTGGGGATGCAGCGAGCTTCTCGTAAACTGAACACGACTAATTAACCAACTGCTCAACTCGCTTCTCTGTTGCGAAGCCTGCGCCATGCGACTCTGCGCCTGGCGTGCCTACAATTCCCTAATTAATTAACCACCTCGCGAAGCCGCTGCATACTCGCCACAGATATCCTCCGGGTACTACGCGCTGTTGAAACTAACTCATAATTACTCTACTCGCATATGAGCCTCGTACTTCCGACAGATTCTCCAGGTCGTCTGAGGTGGAAACTAACGTTTGATTACTCGGCTCGCAGAGTCGCACAACACGCGCGGCCTTCCTCGGGGCATTGTCACGGGAAACTCAAGGCGAAGCAGCTGCTTACTCCGCCAGTTCCAGCTGCAGTTCTTCTGATGAACTTAAGTGGGGAGGTCCCTGCCCTACTTAAATTTACGTATCTCCAAGAAATATTTTCCAGATCCCACATTTTCAAACATAGCCTGTTGAGACACAATTATTTTCACACGCATTTTGTTTTTCTTTCGCAACTCTTGTCACGTATGTAATAATACTTGAAGGTTCCCTTATCACGTAATTTTTTTGTCTCCCGTAATTAAATACGAATAATTGCGAAACCACTTACATTCCAGAAATTTTATTATGTAATGCTGTATATCATAACGAGCTTTGATTTCTGGTATCACCTTAATGGTTACAATTTTTATCAACTTACATAGCTGTNGTGCTGTATATCATAACGAGCTTTGATTTCTGGTATCACCTTAATGGTTACAATTTTTATCAACTTACATAGCTGTAGTTAAACTAAAATATTTATTTGAAAATATTTGTAACCTACTGACCTTTAATTGTAAACCCTCTATTTTTTTCTGAATTGAATATCAGTTTATAAACCACTTTCTGGACGAATTTTACCCAATAACAAACCTGCAAGGAAAAATGGACTGACTCAAATGCTATCTGTACTGGGTTATAACTCTAGCACTAGCCAACGCACAGTTAATTAAAGTTTGAATACCTAAAGGATTGTGGGGATCGCGGTGGTGAACAAGTTGACTACTCGCCTCCCACCTAGACGAACCGGGCTCGATCCTCAGCGGGGCCGCCCCCGGATGTTCACATGTTGGAATCGTGCCTGACGATGCCTCTGGTCGGCGGGTTTTCTCGGGGATATCTCGTTTCCCCCGCCCCATCATTCCGGCACTGCTCCATACTCACTTCGCTTCAACCTCATCTGCTCTCAAGACCTCGATGTTAAGAGCCGCCCAAATCTCTTCACTCACTCGCAAAGTATTGTGGTGTCTAGGTTTTTGTCAAATTAATTAACGAAATTTACAGGTGTCTACTTATTGATTTGCCAGAGAGGCTGAGGCGTACTGAAGTCCCACGACCTGGAAGCGATAGCTGAGAGGTGTGATACGGATCTATCCGGCCTGCAACTTCCTCACGTGATGTTTTCATCTTAGTAATTTTTATATGTTTCAGAAAAATCACCCATGACAGGATAAGGTTATTCTGAGCAAGCGGGCCCGGTAGTACCCAGCATTCAACCAAATATAAAAGTGCGATAAATGCTTATCTTACACTGGAGTATTGAGTGATACGTCAAAACTCTTGTCGTCTGCCGTACAGTTCACTATAGATTCTTGTATCACACGAATATTCATGGCCGCATTTGATAGGCTTGTCATAACTAGCATTGATAGTACAGTCATACCAGTCCCAGAGAATAGGGACAGTCATACGGACATCCTTTTACTATCTCAAGGTTTCTGAACACGAAATCTTACGTGCCTGAATATATCTATAAATCGCACAAAGAAGGAAGTAAAATATTCCTACAGGAAGAAGAAGTTTCCTTACATATTATTTCATTAGTATTAAAAATAACATTATGTATAAAGAACATTGAAGTAAATATAATCCAATCTAATTTCCATATACAAAAAAAGAACGAAAAGGTAGCTTTAAATTGCGGTACCATACTATGTAAACCATTATTTTACATCGCACACTGAAGAAGGCTAAGGAAATTGTAAATACACAAAATATCCTCACTGTGATATATCACACTAGCCAACCGGCCCGGCTTCNAAGAAGGCTAAGGAAATTGTAAATACACAAAATATCCTCACTGTGATATATCACACTAGCCAACCGGCCCGGCTTCGCCCGGTAAAAATTTAGTTTTTACAGCTATACATTGAAAGACAAAAATGGTTACTGTGGGTCATCCTTAATATNCATTGAAAGACAAAAATGGTTACTGTGGGTCATCCTTAATATATAAACATATACTATCGCGGACATTTCTATAGACGTTTTTGAGAGCTACAATTCTGTAGTACATTAATTTGATGTATCTCTAGTGGTTTTGTCAGCGCAAGTCATGTAAGCGCCGTAAAAAGCGGGGTTTTATTACTTTATTACAAACGGTTCAACATTTATCTACTATCTTTACATTAAATATAAATAATTTATACACCAAAACCTTTCTCAAGAAATTCTCTAATTTTTGTTGGAAATCGCATTAAAATCTATCAAGTTGTTAAGAAGTACTAAGTGAATACATATACAGACGCGGATAAGAGACTTTATTTTATACTATTTAGAGATATTGAATTATTGTCGTCTTACCCGGGTAACCTAGTCAAAACTCACAGAATTTAATGTGTGGACAATTCGTCGCCTTCAGCCGGAGTAATATAGCGAGAATGTTTTCTATATTTTTGATATTAATTGATTACTTCTTGTTTGAACCAAGCAGATGATAAACTTAAGGCATTACAAGAATATCACACGGTTATCCGACAGACAAAATACATAATATACACATCAGTTTCCTCTTAAAAGAGAAATTCCTAAAAAACGTAGGGAAATTATGAGTAGTTACAAATACCCATTGAAGTTAAAGGGTCAGAGTCCCGTCAGATTTCTTNTAAAAAACGTAGGGAAATTATGAGTAGTTACAAATACCCATTGAAGTTAAAGGGTCAGAGTCCCGTCAGATTTCTTTCAATATTGTTTGAACACTATCGCTTATTAGATCCAAAGTACCAAGCTTGTACGTGTTATTAAAAGTACTTTGAAATGAATTAATTACTTAGAAATAATTTAATCTTCTTCCCTACATAAAAGATCTCAGAAAGTTAGAGGAACTATAAAATATCAAGTATAGTAATATGACAATTCAATTGCTGATTGTAAAATTATTACATTTGTAATATTCGCAAACTGAATTCTACTAAACGCTCATATCAGTATGTTTCTTATTGAAAAATACAATACGCAATAACTTTAAACTATATAACTGCATATAAAATGCTAGGAAGACTTAAAATCAAATGTTAAACGCTTAGGGTCTATTCCGGGAAGCAAAATGGTCGAAATGAATACGGAACTAGACGTGAGAGCACCCTAAGAAAATTATAAGAGAGTTCTAAGAAACGCTCTAATATTTGGGGTAGTTTACTGCCAGAGTGAACATGGAAGAAAAGTAGGAGCATATTCCGGAAGCACGCAAAGTATTTATCTAAGATACATGTATATATATNGAGTGAACATGGAAGAAAAGTAGGAGCATATTCCGGAAGCACGCAAAGTATTTATCTAAGATACATGTATATATATGCATGTAAAATATTTTGAAATGGATGTCGATAAAAAAAAAAACAATCTGTATATTAAATTTGAAAAAAAAAGACAAATCTTTCTTAAATTGATGGTTATTTGAAAACGGGAATGGAGGTGAATGNCTATATTAAATTTGAAAAAAAAAGACAAATCTTTCTTAAATTGATGGTTATTTGAAAACGGGAATGGAGGTGAATGTAGGATAATTAGGGTTGGCCAGGTTGTAGTGATGTGGCGAAAGACGTAGTTGGTTATATGGCTAGAGGGGAGAGAAGAATTTCCAAATGGTGGCTGTCCTGATGGAATGAGGAATTATGTGTTACATCATCAGCTTGCTTATCCTACTCTGAAGAAACGTGTGAAAATAATAAAGGTAGCCATTGTGAAATAGGAAGTGAATGGTTTTTCAGTTATTAACTGGGTACTTCATTGTCAGAACAGTGGGTCGCACTGCACGCTTTATTTTGTGGGTGACGATATTACAATGAAGTACTTACTTAATTAAAAATAAAACATCCACACAATAAGCCATCATAACTGCTGTCAGAGCTTTTAACTCTATAACTGTAATAAATGCATGATTTACTAATCCGGTTGAAGTTGCTAAAGAAACAGAAATATAGTTTACAGAATTATACTATGTTTTGCAGAATTCTGCCGAAGTTAATTAAAAATATTCTGTCAAACATATCTGAGAAAAACATTTTATGATTAGTTTTTAACGTGCCCAGATAAATGATTAAACTTTAATCTACAAACAACATGCACACCTACACACCCATCACTTCTCCGCAATTTTAAATCAGAACCGCAGAGATTCCCTCAAAAACATTTTAATTTACGTGGCTAACAAAAGATTAAATCGTTTTCAAACTATCTACATTCCACGGTTATTTTTAACAATCATACTCACTGGCACAGCCTTCTAAAGCAGGGGTCCTAGGAAAGTAATGGCCAGTGATTATTTATTTCATTATCTGAAGCAACGAGGCGATCAGTAACATGGCACAGTGATCACTTTCACGAACACGTGCTCTATATTTCTTGTGTGGAGTTACGATGACAAAAGCCAACACTCAGTAATTATGTCCGACTTTCGAGTGTGGCGAATGATCAGCTCGATCTTCTTATCACACCCTTAATTCAATCATACGAGTTTCACTTACACAATAAACTAAGTTTAACTGTCATAGAAATGCAACTGCTGTATGAAAACAAGAGACATATTTACATAGTGGTTTCAGTTTAATGTAATAACGATGAAAGTGAACACGATACCCGTGTAAATCTCGGCCGTATATTCTCACTGACAAACATGCCTGGAACCAGATTTAATTTCTGATATACGAATACTTTATTCAAGTTTTCGATGCTTCCAGAGCGCAGCAACAGATCGAAGAAAATGGCCGTTATAAGGAGTATAACGAGATAACAATTGCATTGAATGTTCCAATAAAACGTAAATATTGTGTTTGGTTTGCATTTATGTTTGACCAAGAAATAAGAATGTTTGAGGCTGTAGTTGAATATATTGAACTAATATTTTATGTCGGGGACTTTGTATGCTCAGTTGTTGAATGTTTGTAAATGATTAAGATCACATTTTATGGAGTGCAAGAGTGTTTATGAAAGTGAAAATAAAACAATAAGGCTCTGCGCTGAATATAGTTATACTAGTATTCATCAGAATATATTAACAAAAATAATGTTTAATTGGGAGATGCTTATGCACCTCGGTAATTATAAAGAAATTTTCGGAAAAATTGGTAAACAATATTTGTAAACGGCATTTATATTGAAGGTTTGTATTAGATTTTTTTTTTCTTTCAACTTAACAAAAGAAACCGATGAATAATTTTTTATTCGGCTGGAATAGAAGGCGAATCAATTATTTCGTAATTTGCTTTTCTCGTTTACTCTCAAGATTATTTAAAGTTTTTTGTTAGTTCATTAAAGTAAAATTTTATTTTATTATTACATTTATCTACCCTAGTATTTCATCGTTTTTCCTAACCCTTTACACAATCGTTTTACCAACAATTTCTCATCACTTTTACCGTCGGAAATTTGTGTACAAACACAACATATCATATCTTGATAATGATAATTTTTAAGGTATTTAGTAATTGCGTTACACAGTAAAACTGGATTATATTTCTTCGAGTAATTAACTTTAATAATAGGGAAAATATTTACACACTGTCAGCTAGAAATCTCCTGTTTTATTAAATATTACGTTCTTTTTATCACCAGACAGTCGTATCTGCAAAAGCAGTTTATACCTTTTATACAAGTACACATTTCCACAGTTAGATGTCAGTCAAATAACTCGAAAACGCGAATATATGTGTATGGAGAGAACATACATAAGTACAGGACACTGTCAACGCTATAACTAATTACCTGTTTCAATAGAACATCTGATCTCGGTATGATAAATGCCACGTGCTTCACAGCTACCGGCCATGAGCTGAGAGCGACCGTCATCCATCGTGTTTTTGCATTTCTTGAGTCAAAGTTGGCAGCAGTTAGTATTGTGTAAGTCCGGCAAGACAAAACCACCCAACTTGATTTTTAGTAGGTTGAGTTATTTTCTGAGTGAATGTGTGTGCATGAAGTATATACGTCAGTACACGTGCACACATGTTGTAATATTACAGTTTTTCGGGGTTATGTTTACCGTTGGTCATAGACATTTTTATTATAAATAATTATGGAGTACCTGCTTATTTTGTCTCTTAATTAAATATATTTACAAATAACGCTTTATTATATGAGTTAAAATTATATTATTTAGTTATTTTAATAGTTCATTTGACTTAGAGATCATGTATAAGAAATATTAATTTGTTTCTAGACAGTATTCAGTTTGTTATTTTTATTTATTTACTACAGGGTAGTCCGCATGAAATGTTTCTTTAACAGAATTACTAAAGAAATTTATCCTGGTTGTCCCTCGTCTCTCCATAGCTGATTGGTGGAGAGATGTGTCATGGTCAGACGACAGCCAATCGGAGGACAGGAGACAACATAAACAAGGCAGATGTAAAATAGAACTAATATTTTCTTTAGAACAATTTTCACCACCTCCAACGATGGACGTGAGTAATATAATATAAAAATTTTAATGGTTTAAAAAATAATAATGTTGTTGCAATATGGTATGAAATATGAATAATTATTTATTGAAGAAGAATAAATAAAAGTGTATTGTGTTTGATAAAGTTTGAGAAGATTTTGATTGTAATGTTATGATTTCTACTTAAAGGTAACAACTTACGACTTGGATAATTATTTTAAATGTTTTAAATGGCGCCCAATATATTAAAGGCAGAGTTGTGAATAGTCTTAAATGTAATAATGTATGCATAAAATGTTTAGTTTTATTTCTACATTTTGTATTTGAAAAAAATAGGGCATGCATTGCCATTAATCAACAACACAAAAAGTTAAACTAAGGACAACTTGGCGAAAACTAAACACATTTCGGTGGGCATTCAGCTTACATTTTAGCAATAAGTTGCTTAAATAGTATTTGTATATTATGGTTAGTTGTGTATATGAAGTGAGGTATGAGATAGTGCACATCTTTTAATTCAACGAAATAAAGGAACAACATTCATTTATTATACTCAACTATTACTCTGTACCTAAAACTAGCCCATATAACTAAATATAACTATAACCTGTGCTCGGCATTATTTATTAGACATGACAGCCATAAAACTACATTGTAACTTCAACCTCCTTTAAGATACTACATCTGAGAACGTTTGTGATAACGAAAGGTACGCGCAGGCATGTTTGTTTTTATGAGTTCTGTAATATATATTTATATGTGTGTGTGTTTGTGTGTGTGCGCGAGCGTATAGGTTTGACAACGCTCTCAACTATTTTCTGAAATTCAGACTAATTTGCTTGCTGAATTATCTCTCTCTATAAATATGTGTGTATATATAGCATATATAGGATGATACTAAAATCATGTGTCAAACATTGGATGTGGTAGAGCTCACTAAAACAAACAATTATTGTATAGGAATATATGGGCGGAAGTGACGCTTTCAGGCACAAACACAAAAACATAACACATTAACGGAAACATAAAATGTTCATTAGCAGCATACTTATCGAGTGATTCCGTACAGAAAATGTTAAAAATAAGTTGCTGGAAATGCATCCACCAACAGTCACGCATGCTTGGCGACCTCTATATATGGCGTGATTGGCTGACAATGGTGGCGTGCGTAAAATACCTGGCGTATTTGAATCTGTTCGCTAATCACTCCACCGACGCTACCAAGCTTGCATTACTGTCGGTGGTAGCAATTTTGAGCAATTATTATAAACATTGCCGTAAAAAGGTATTTAGCGGCGACGTTGTAAATAAACAATGTGTTGCATTTCATGTGTTATTTTTGTGTATGTGCCTCGACGCGTCACACTCGCCCATATATTCCTATACAATAATTGTTTGTTTTAGTGAGCTCTACAACATCCAATGTTTGTCCTGTGATTTTAGATCATCCTGTATATATATACATATATACATACACACACACAAAGTGATATGTATAAGTTAGAATTATTTAAAATTCCATGTTGGTTTTATGAATTATGTATATAACTTAGTATACGTTTATTATTACAAATATTCTAATTCTCTTTATAATAAAATTTGTAAGAAATAACTATTTAAGTTTTTGAAATACATGATTACATCAACGAGACAGATGTCCATTTTATGCTGTAATTATGTAGGCGACGAGTAATAATACACTCTAGTTTTTAGTGCATTCGTGACACATTAACGTTTCCGGAAATACACAAAGCCCACAAATTTTTTCACGTTAACCACATTTCATTACGCATTTTTTTTTCTTCATTGATTTACGTGGAAAATTCTCAGTACAGCTGCCATTGCCGCTAAAATGTTGTTCGAAACGACACTTTATTGACTTTCTTTATATAACAAAGAAAGTCACGGGGCTTTCTACAGACATTCAGGGCGACGCAGAGTTACATAATACTATTCCACCTCGTTATGGTAATAACGCGGTCAATTACTTACATATATAAAATACTTGCTGTGCTTGCGGTTCCGCTCGCGTAGGCTACAGAATTACTGTTTAGGTTATGTTTTAAATAATAAAGTTGAATTTTACTTAGTGTGTAACTTCTATACTCTTTACATATTATAAAACTCAATGTCTCGGTGAATAATGTTGGTAAAAACACTTATCAGTAGTTCTATTTTATATATAGATATATGCTACATCGAATTTTTTTTTTTTGGTCTTTTTATTCTACACAATTATTTTCTACATGTTATTGTTCCATTTTCAACGGTTAAGACAGCGTATTGGAAGATAGCGCGCTGGCGGCAAATTTTTTTCCGACTTGATTCCATATTATACTTTTAAATTTGTTGAAATTTTTTTTTCGATAAAAAGTAGACAATATTACCTTACAGCCCTCCGACTATTTCTGTGTAAGAAATTACGTCGATCTGTTGCTCGGTTGCGACGTTGCATTGTTATTCCGTTTGTGTACTTTTTCATTTTACTATAAGAATTTCCCCGAGGGAATGAGATATTTTCTCGTGATAAAAAGTTGCCTATGTCACTTCCCGGCTTTCCAACTATCTCAGTAAAAAAAATCACGTCGATCCGTTGCTCCGTTGCAACGTGAAAGCAGGACAAACAAACAAACACACTTTCGCATTTATAATATAAGTTAGAACTTACAAAATAGGGAAGTATGTCAACACTGCAGATGCGCGTCATTCCTATCACCCCTGCAACTTCCCTTCAGTCTGNCATTTTACTATAAGAATTTCCCCGAGGGAATGAGATATTTTCTCGTGATAAAAAGTTGCCTATGTCACTTCCCGGCTTTCCAACTATCTCAGTAAAAAAAATCACGTCGATCCGTTGCTCCGTTGCAACGTGAAAGCAGGACAAACAAACAAACACACTTTCGCATTTATAATATAAGTTAGAACTTACAAAATAGGGAAGTATGTCAACACTGCAGATGCGCGTCATTCCTATCACCCCTGCAACTTCCCTTCAGTCTGACGACGCAAACTTGGGTCATCTGCGAAGAGATTGTTACAACAGTTTTGGAGCAGGTAGCTGGAAAGAGTTCTGCGGGCACTGAACGCTAACACAGGAAAAACATTTTGTGTTCGGACTCGAAACGAATCACGATATTTGTGCACCACTTGTATTAAACCAGACGTATTTTTGAGTTGGATCACTTCAGCCCTATAAGCGAGGGGCTACGGTGATGTAATCCAGTCTGACGAAGTTAGATACTTCATAAACGTAGCATTTACAATACATAGCTCACAGTCTTTTTTTTTTTTGCCCCGCATGGTTCTGTGTTTCGCTTCACTGATCTGTTCAACGAGTTTGAATATGCTAAAAAAAACGCAATCTCCAACCATTCCAGTAGTTCACGTTTATCTACCTTTTCAAGTATTTACACGCTTATTATCGACTACTTTCTTACCGATCAACACCATGCACATCGTGAGCAATCAGTAATTTGTGAGATTGTCGCTGTCACGGAACTCTAGTGTAAAACCTATTTCACGCTTATGGTTAAATGCGTGCAAAATTTACGTAGTTATCGTTGCCTACTGACCTTCAGTAAGGATTTATTCATGTAGTCTCATTGCTGATTTCAATTTCTCCAACGTTGATGTTAAAGTAGGGCTAAACGTATCGTTGACAGCGAGGTCGCTAGAGATGGAGCCAGTTATTCAGTGAAGCGAGGACGGGGAACGATTCTGCCACGCCCTGTAGTAAGGATATATCCCAACATTCACATGGAGTGATTTCGGGGAAAGCATAGAAAATCGAAATCAGGGTGGCCGGAACGCACGAAACACAGGTTTCAAGATTTAAAAAATGTGCCGAAAGCTGAAATTTGACTCACTTGTAGAGTCGAATGTGATTAATAGATATCACAACATTACCGGCCATAGTCTTGTGTTTCACTTTGAAAACGCACAGTAAATATACAAATTACATTAATGTTTAGAATTTCACCAAAATGCTTCCCATTCAAGTATCTCGCATCGTACAGTTTCAATAAATATTTAAATAATAATATAGTTACTTATCACTGCGCAATTATATCAAAACATATTTGAAAAAAATCTGAAAATAAAAATACAACGTCAAGCAATACATTGAGACAGTCAGTTTTTTTATCACACTTACAGGAATTTTTTTCTTTTCTTTTAAATTTTAGCGTAACTAGTAACTGCATGTAAATAGTCTCGTGTAAATTTTTTTTTCTTATTATTTCAGCTCGGAAACTATATAGTCCATTCTAGGTGACTTCCAACATTTCTGAAGCACTACTAATGTTCTACTTTCAGGATGTTACTCCTTCTCATTCTTTATCAAGTCTAGAAAATTACACCAAAGGACAACGCACCACATTCGTGCACACTCAGTTTAATAATGCTGTTTAATAATACTTTGCATAAGAAGTATTTCTGCCTAGCCATTACCAACACACTTATTTTCTCTCGGTTTTTATACACAACATTTATATATTTAATATGATAATGTATATATTAAATATAAGCAAAAGTTTAAATAAGAAAAAAAAGTACTTTCATATGTTAACACAAGTATCAAATGATTGCAATTCATGGCATATTTATGATCCAAAAAGTGTGAAGAAACCGTGAATAGACTGTAACTGCGTAATGTGCAGCATATTTGGTAGACTCTGCAGCAGCTCTAACGCCGTCAGTGTGACTGGATACGCACGGCAGGCGGCCAGTCCGAGCTGCTGAGAGCTGCACTCAGGGAAATGTTCGTTTCATCCAACAAAATACTCGTTTTTATAGGAGCGATGAAATACCATGTTCTTGAAGCCAAATAATTTTTTGTTATTTGGTTGTTCCATACAAAAACTTGGTTGGCGCAACCAAAGGTTTTTTCTTTGGCTCTACGTACATTAAACCGGTTTCAGTTAATATAAAAAAAATTGTAATCCCAACCGAGATTAGATCCTTAGATCACTTGCATCCATGTGTTACTCCCAAACTTCCTCAGGTAATTTGACTACTGAATAAATACGAATGATTTTCAATATATAAAAAGACACACACACATAGTCTAATTATATTACTGGCTAACGTGCAGTTTAATATTTCAAGTTTTANCCAGATTAGATCCTTAGATCACTTGCATCCTTGTGTTACTCCCAAACTTCCTCAGGTAATTTGACTACTGAATAAATTCGAATGATTTTCAATATATAAAAAGACACACACACTTAGTCTAATTATATTACTGGCTAACGTGCAGTTTAATATTTCAAGTTTTACTGCAGCTCTACTTCTTAGTTTGATNATAGTCTAATTATATTACTGGCTAACGTGCAGTTTAATATTTCAAGTTTTACTGCAGCTCTACTTCTTAGTTTGATTTTGAAATGATTTTATTAGGACGTGTAAATCATTATTATGCAAAAAGAAATGACCTGACAAACAATGTCACTGTCATTATTTGACGCAAAATAATACAAACAAACACTTGAGCTGCATTTTCGAACGAAGATACTCAAATAAGTGGCCAAACATATTTATTCAGTTCATTCAACTTAGTATTTTCATTCGACCCGACACAGAGGGGTTTTGTTTATTAAAGAGTGTATTTTGACAGTGTACGGAGTGATACTTCTTCACCCTCGCTCTTCACATCTACATTTTTGTCAATATGGTTGCTTACCTTGTTCAGTACAGTCTAGTAAAGGTTTCTTCACACTTTCATAATCTACTTTTTGGAAAAATCACCCCATGAATGACGTGTTTGGTTAGTTCCTAAATGTGCCATGTATCGAAAGCTTTTTATATTTCCGTTAAAACAAACTTGTATTTTTCGCTAAACAGAAATTTTACTTGTATTTAATCTATAACTTATGGCATTTAATATATATATCATGTATATAAAAATAAGTGTGAAAACATGCGTGTTGGTAAAACCTAGTAAGAAATAGTTCTTATGCAAAAAATTATTACACTGAGTGCGCACGAATTTAGTGCATTGTCCCTTTGGTGTAATTTCATAGACTTGGTTGAACTCTGTTTACATCAGGCGGAGCAATACCATGGAAGTAGAACTTTAGCAGGGCCTCAGAAAAGTTGGGAGTAACCGAGAATGGACTATAACGTTCAGTTGTAGACTGTCCACGGTAAAATGAGCAGTGTTGAATGCCCTGCTTATAATAAACTTCTCAGAGTTAAACGTATCCTTCTACCATACGCTGAATTTAACTTTGACATGTGCCTGACCACTTTGTTCATGCATCACCCAAGTGAAATGGTGGAATTGTTAGACATGTAGATGAATTTATTATAAACAAATTCTTAAGGGTCGTCTACAATAAAAAATTACGTACAGTAACTTAGAATAGATGGCATTTAAAACAGTGTAAGGCAATCTGCTATCTGCAATTGGCGTAACGAAAAATCATGAGGCATTTATTTCTTCCCGGAGTTTCGGACAGCGAAGAAGATTTTCTTATGGTGAATAAGGTATTCGTGAACCGATGAATGTGAGTTATTAATTGGAAAGCGAGGGGAAGGGGTCATAGCGGGCAGATTCTGCCACGGCAGACTCTAAGTAGCATTTATTNGTTATTAATTGGAAAGCGAGGGGAAGGGGTCATAGCGGGCAGATTCTGCCACGGCAGACTCTAAGTAGCATTTATTATACAAAGATTAGGCTAGCATTTATTTACAACAGTATTATAACATACACTGAAGAGCCAAAAAAACTGGTACACCTGCCCAATATCGTGTAGCCTCCCGAGCATGCAGAAGTTCCGCAAGACGANATACACTGAAGAGCCAAAAAAACTGGTACACCTGCCCAATATCGTGTAGCCTCCCGAGCATGCAGAAGTTCCGCAAGACGACGTGGCATGGACTCGACTAATGTCTGAAGGTATGCAGGAGGCAATTCACACCATGAATCCTGCAGGGCAGCCCACAAATCCAATCTGCACCAATTTGAGAAAGGGTTGCACGTCTGTCACGTTTAAAGATTCTCGTCAGTCGTCGTTTGTCCCGTTCTTTCACGACCTTTTTCCTGCTGCAGCGATGTCGAAGATGTAATGTTTTACCAGATTCCCGATATTCATGGTACACTCGTGAAATGGTCGTACGCGAACATCCAAATGTTATCGCTACTTCGGAGATGCTATATCCCATCTCTCGTGCGCCGACTATAACACCACGTTCAAAATCACTTAAATCTTGATAACCTGCCGTTGTAGCAGCAGTAACCGATCAAGCTGCCAACCGCATCGCGTTACTCTGATTGGTTCCATACCTATATAATTTGCATACGCGAGCCTATACCAGTATTTTTGGCTCTTCAGTGTATATCGAAACAATTGTTGTGCGTGCTCGTTCCCTGTCACTTACTTATGGCGACACGTCATCCTGTCGCAGAGAACACGTGTACTCCATTGATGTGCCGAGTGAGTGGCTACCCTTGCTACATATCTCCAGCAGCGACGATCTGGACCCTCCAGGCTTGGGAGGCACAGGGTCGAGGTTATGCATCGCCGCCGGCCTCTGACATCCTTATCGCACTTCCTGTGACCCGACTGCGTCTGCTTCCAAATCCTCCCTTGCTCATCCCGCGTTATGCCTCGTCCACATGCCGACCCCGCCGTACAGAGAGGAAGACTAGAGCAGCCAATCAAAGCAATCCTTGTTCCCCACACGAGCTACGACAAAACGTTCAGCTCACGCCGATGTTTCTGCTGGCGGAAATAGCAGACTTCACCGGTATTTCCCGCAAGTCAGTTGATTCACATATTTCATACCACTTATTTCTTCAATAATCGACGTGTATATTCTATTCGTGGTTTCTTCATACTTTTTTAATTAAATGTTTGAAAAATCTCCCTATATGACGTGTTTTGTTGTTTCCTGTATATGCCATGTATCACAAGCGTTTTATCCTTGTGCTATCATAAAAGTGCCTTATTTATGGTTGAACTGAACTTTTACTTATATTTTATATATTAACTATAAAATTTCATTTCAAATTTATATGAATAAAAATAGGGAGAAAATAGGTGTGTTGATAATGCCTAGTAAGATATAGTTCTTACACAAAATATTACTGCACTGAGTGCGCACGAATGAATTGCGTTGACTTTTTGGTGTAATTTTCTAGAATCGGTTAATATTTGTTTGCACGAGGTGGAGAATATCCTGGAAGTAGAACTTTAGCAGGGCTTCAGAAAAGTTGGAAGTATCTGTGAATGTACTATTTTCATGTATTAGCATATCATTCAATGTGTGTATTTATATTTAAATACGTAAACATATGCGCTAATTTTATTCAACACCAGTTCATAATACCTAAATACACTTTTGAAACGAACCGATAGGTAGCACTAAAAAGTTAAGTTTTTTTTTTTAAATGAAATCAAACTGCAATATCTTGAAAATCATTTCCATGAAAATTTCTACCCCAATGGAGATAATAAATTTTCTGTTAATTAATTAAATTCAAACTGTTATTTCAATGCCCGTTGCTTATTTTGTAATCTCATTTCTAAAAATAACAAACTAAACTGCGTGTTTTTAAACAGCCTCTAACCATATAACCAAATGGTAACGCAGAGAAATCCGCTTATATATGAACAACCCTAGGTTCAGTCCGCTTTTTTATCGCGTTATCGGCGTGAATACGAATCAAGCTTACGGTGGTCGCCTAATGAGAGGAATGTTTGTGTGAGTGACGCAAAAATCGACAAAGCGCTACAGGCGACGCCAACCGGCTTATGTACAGGAGTGTCGCCTCTACGTGCAAGGTGCTCAACTGGCGTGTAGTCTTGCCGTCAGTGACTCGCCTGAACGCGAATTTAAGCGGTGGCCCTATAATTCCATTGGACGTGACTCAGCAAAGTCCAGTGCATGCCTCTATCGTAGTTTCGTATGTATGCAGTTAGTGTATTACGAGATAAATCAGTTTGAGAAAGCTGTTGTTAGCTATGTTGGAGGACGTGAAAATAATGTCGCCTGTGTACGCCCTGTCTTAAAAGTGCCATTTCATCATCGTTTAAACCTGCTTTCTTTCGTAGGCAAACATGTTGGAGGCACGTTTGACAGTTTCGTCGAGAAAACCTTTTTTCAAATAACCCGCGCCNGTCTTTCGTAGGCAAACATGTTGGAGGCACGTTTGACAGTTTCGTCGAGAAAACCTTTTTTCAAATAACCCGCGCCACATTTGATGCGTCATGGAGGCGACCGCCTAAAACCTTAATAAGCTTTATTCCACTCTGGTTGGGCAGCTCTATGTGCAACCAGTTGAGTAAATAACAATTACCGCCGTTTGGTATAGCACTGGTGTTGCATGTGTACCAGAGTTTCTCAGTTGTGTATGTCCACAAATTGAATATTTGCAGTTTTTATCAAATCAATAGAATTGTTTGAATCTTCCGATTTGTTTTTAATCTAAAAATTCTTTTTTTGACGACAGCTCTTTATAGTTTGCTCGTAAATTCGTAAAATTTTCACTTTATTAAAATAGTTTACGAACAATTAATGAAAAACACAATTGTTTTCTTTACTTTTTAAATCATATAAACNTTCACTTTATTAAAATAGTTTACGAACAATTAATGAAAAACACAATTGTTTTCTTTACTTTTTAAATCATATAAACGCCATTGGAAGACATAAATTATGTACACAAATTAAAGTTAATACTTAATGTTTTGGCTGAGACAAGCACACATCACNGCCATTGGAAGACATAAATTATGTACACAAATTAAAGTTAATACTTAATGTTTTGGCTGAGACAAGCACACATCACAATTCGTACCAAACACAGGCTTTATCACACAAAGGAATAGAATTTATCAATTTGCCGGCAGCTAGAAAGCGACCACTTTGGAATATCAGCGCACCTTGCGGCTGAAATTTTCCCTATGCCAGATTCTTCCATAAGGGATCTCGTTTTGTTCCTAACCTGAGTAGAATAAATACAATGCTTCCTCCTCCGACACTCTGCCAAAGCACTTGTCAGAAGAACTGCGTGCGTCCACGGGGATTCGGTATTGTGACGAGTACAACTATTTTAATTCGTGCAGTTACAGAACAGTCAATCACCCAGATATGCATACCTCAGACNGTATTGTGACGAGTACAACTATTTTAATTCGTGCAGTTACAGAACAGTCAATCACCCAGATATGCATACCTCAGACGCCGTAAACTCGTCCAAGTAAAAAGGGCCATTCTGCCCCCGATCACAGACGAACTTGCAAGACGCTAACTGAACCGGAAGCAAAATGTTCACGTCGTAATTTCATCATTCNGCCCCCGATCACAGACGAACTTGCAAGACGCTAACTGAACCGGAAGCAAAATGTTCACGTCGTAATTTCATCATTCTCCATTTTGGGATTTGTTACATCGGTCTGGGCGTGGTCAGTTTCGTGATGGATGGAAGTTTCTATGAAATACAAATAACTGGGGAAATTTGATTTCCTATACAATAAAAATGTAAGTGGCTATGTCTTTCACAGTTTACTAACTCTTATAGGCTGTTCATGGTAAAGTGAACACGTTTAAGGCCGTGCTTAAAAGTTACTTTCAGCTTATTTATATCCTTTCGCCAATTGTTAATATAAAAATATCCANACGTTTAAGGCCGTGCTTAAAAGTTACTTTCAGCTTATTTATATCCTTTCGCCAATTGTTAATATAAAAATATCCATGTGAGTAATAAACACAGGTTATATATTTTATGGATCCCAAAAGTTAAGGACCGAGGCCACAATACAATATATAATTTTTTTTATTATATCTGCTGGTATTGAATTAAAAAAATATCACTTTACTGTGAATAGCCCACACTTAATTATTTTCCTTAGTCCCAAAGCTTGACTTATTTCAACAGTAATCCATTACTTAGTGTCTTGTTAAATACATATTGAATAGTAATGAAGTTAGACGAACAAAATTATGCAGTCCATTACTGTACATCACTCAAAAGAGTGGTGTATTAATTGTACAATTTTTTCGCGAACTCTTCTCAACTTAGCTGCATCAATTAATTGGATGATGGGCATCACAGCAATCGTCTGGTAGCTCCTCGATTATTCCCTTCAGTCACTCTGGGCATACAGGTCACTGTCATTGCGCCACCAATGACAGCCCTTGCTCACTGAACACATCAATCCGCAACGAATTCCTGAAACCTCCTGTACGGGGTAAAGGCCTCTAATTATACATGCGTTGATGCTTTACAGATTTTGCCACACTTTCGCATGTCGAGAGAAGACATATTTCAACGTCGAGAAGTTTCTCTGTTGGGGAATGCGGTCCTCGACCTTCTCTAAAACGCTATTCTCCACCAGGTGTGAGCTGTCAGTCCAAAACGCGCGTGCCAAGCTCGTAACATTCGCTCTTCCCCCCACACATTTTCTCTTCCCTCTAACCTNACGTTTAAGGCCGTGCTTAAAAGTTACTTTCAGCTTATTTATATCCTTTCGCCAATTGTTAATATAAAAATATCCACGTGAGTAATAAACACAGGTTATATATTTTATGGATCCCAAAAGTTAAGGACCGAGGCCACAATACAATATATAATTTTTTTTATTATATCTGCTGGTATTGAATTAAAAAAATATCACTTTACTGTGAATAGCCCATACTTAATTATTTTCCTTAGTCCCAAAGCTTGACTTATTTCAACAGTAATCCATTACTTAGTGTCTTGTTAAATACATATTGAATAGTAATGAAGTTAGACGAACAAAATTATGCAGTCCATTACTGTACATCACTCAAAAGAGTGGTGTATTAATTGTACAATTTTTTCGCGAACTCTTCTCAACTTAGCTGCATCAATTAATTGGATGATGGGCATCACAGCAATCGTCTGGTAGCTCCTCGATTATTCCCTTCAGTCACTCTGGGCATACAGGTCACTGTCATTGCGCCACCAATGACAGCCCTTGCTCACTGAACACATCAATCCGCAACGAATTCCTGAAACCTCCTGTACGGGGTAAAGGCCTCTAATTATACATGCGTTGATGCTTTACAGATTTTGCGACACTTTCGCATGTCGAGAGAAGACATATTTCAACGTCGAGAAGTTTCTCTGTTGGGGAATGCGGTCCTCGACCTTCTCTAAAACGCTATTCTCCACCAGGTGTGAGTTGTCAGTCCAAAACGCGCGTGCCAAGCTCGTAACATTCGCTCTTCCCCCCACACATTTTCTCTTCCCTCTAACCTNCTGTCAGTCCAAAACGCGCGTGCCAAGCTCGTAACATTCGCTCTTCCCCCCACACATTTTCTCTTCCCTCTAACCTTCCGTTCCTTGCAGCTATCGTCTCGCTTCCCAGCGTTCGCTCGCCCGACGACCTAGGTTCAGGGCAACGGGAGACATACTACCGTTGGAAGAATCAGGCCGTGTCTCAATTGGCCCAGGGGTCGTGGTGGTGTACTGGTTAGTCTGCTCGCCTCCCACCTTGGCGAACCGGGTTCGATTCCGGACAGGGCCAAAATTTTGCATATGGGAATCGTGCCGAATGATGCAGTTGGTCGGCACGTTTTCTCGGGGATATCCAGTTTCCCCATCTCTGTCATCCCGGAGCTGCTGAATACTCACCTCGTTTCACCCTCATCAGCTCTCAAGCCACCCAAATCTCGTCACCCACTCACTCAATTGGCCCAGAGAACGCTCTCTTGTACTCCTACTTTCGCGACCACGTCATAATAACGCCTCTGGTCATCTCAATTCGTCGGAGAGCGCGAAAGAGCGAGAGCTTAGAGAGATCATGAAGTTGCGCACTCGCTGGCACACAACTTTTAAGTGAATTATTTTTATTGTTTTAGTAAACGAAATAACGTACATTATATGTGTATATAATTATAAATAAAGATTTCTGACAGTGTCTCGGCTTTACCATGCAACGTATTTTTATAGCTTCCTCATAGGTTCCACAGTTACGTGCAACATACAATTTCATTAACACGCGTAAGCGTATAAAACTAACAATATTATTTAACGTCCTAACAGTTATTCCTGTATTACTATAATTATTTTTGAAACATTTTAAAAACACATGAAGTACTTCCAATAGAGTTCGACTCAATTTCACTCACAGACACACACATACATACATAGAGGGAGAGAGAGAGAGAGAGAGAGAGAGAGAAAGATACAGGCAGAGTGAAGTAGAGATCTTGCAAGCTTGTGCGAAAAAGAGTGCTCTCTTGACTGAGTACTCTTTAAATTGAAACACGAGCTTAGCATCGTTACATTAAAAAGTTCATATAACATGGAAACGAAATTGCATTAACTACAGTCAATGAGTCAATATGATTCCTGCACGAATATGAGTATATCCTGGTATTCTTATTTTTGTGTGTGCGTGTAGAGAAGGAANATTAAAACAAATATGTATTTGTTTGCTGTGCGTCCAAACAGAATATCCGACAAACATGTATTTATTTGCTGTTCGTCCAAATAACAGGTCAAAAAACATTATTACTTTAGAAACATATTCACAAGATTGTGCCGTTGCCCTCAATAGTGTTCCTGTCTCTAATGACCTCGCTGTCGACGTGACGTTAAGCCCAACTACCTACCCTCCTTCAAGAGTGTTTCGGGAAATTTTGGAGCAAAATATTTATGACCATCCAAAAAGTACGAAATACAGTTTTATGGTAAGTATCATTATCAATATGGAAAATTTTGACGAAATGCTAAGCAACAAAATACATTTTTTTCCATTTTTCTTATGTATTAGAGAAACTACCAAACGTGTTTTTTTCCACATACGCCAAAGTCTACGCAAAGAAATGGATGATAGCTTTATCTAGAATTTCCGCTAGCTACTAGTGGTACTTCAACTGTAGTTGTGCCAAAATTTTGCTCTGGAGACATCTAATTTTTCTCAAAATTTATATATTTTAATCGTAACGGCTTTCCGCGAAGTAGGCAGTGTTTCTACGGTGTTTTTAAGTTAAATCTGAGGGAATTCTCGTTAACAGCCTTGGGATTCCCTGAAATAAATCTGAGATTTTTACATAAGTAACTCAGTACCGTATAGGGTATTTTAAATGAAATTTTACAATAACTGTGTCATACATTGAAGTGCCAAAAAAACAGGTACACCTGCCTAATACCATGTAGGGCCCCCGCAAGCTCGCAGAAGTGCCACAAGACGACGTGGCATGGACTCGAATAATGTCTGAAGGTACGCAGGAGGCAATTCACACAATTAATCCTGCAGAGCAGTCCTCAACTCCATAGGAGTGCGAGGCGGTGGAGATCTCTTCTGAACAACACGTTGTAAGGCATCCCAGATATGCTCCATAATGTTCATGTCTGGTGATTTAGGTGGCTTATGGAATTGTCTAAAGTCAGAAGAGTGTTCCTGTAACCACTCGGTAGCTACTCTCGACGTGTGGGGTGTTGCATTGTCCTGCTGGAATTGTCCACGTCCGTCGGAATGCACTATGGACATGAATGGGTGTAGGTAATCGGACAGGATGCTTACGTATCTGTCACCTGTTAGAGTCGTATCTAGACATATCAGGGGTCCTGTTTCACGCCAACTGCACACAATGACAGAGCCTTCACCAGCTTGAACAGTCCCTTGTCGAAATGTATGGTCCATGGATTCATGAGGATGTCTCCATACCCGTACACGTCCATCCGCCCGACACAATTGGAAACGAGATTCGTCAGACCAGGCAACGTGTTTGCACTCATCAACAGTCCAATGGCTGTGTTGGCGGGCCCAGGGGAAACGTAAAGCTTTTTGTCGTACAGTCAACAACGGTACACGAGTGGGCCTTCGGCTCCGAAAGCCTATATCAATGATGGTCCGTTGAATANACAACGGTACACGAGTGGGCCTTCGGCTCCGAAAGCCTATATCAATGATGGTCCGTTGAATAGTTCGCACGCTGGCCCTTTTTGATGCCCAGCATTGAAATCTGTGCCAATTTGAGAAAGGGTTGCACGTCTGTCACGTTTGATGATTCCCGTCAGTCGTCGTTAGTCCCGTTCGTTCACGATCATTTTCCGGCCTCAACGATGTTGAAGATTTGATGTTTTACCGGATTCCCGATATTCACGGTACACTCGTGAAATGGTCGTACGCGNTGAAGATTTGATGTTTTACCGGATTCCCGATATTCACGGTACACTCGTGAAATGGTCGTACGCGTAAATCCAAATGTTATCGCTACCTCGGAGATGCTATGTCCCATCTCTAGTGAGCCGACTATAACACCACGTTCAAACTCACTTAAATCTCGATAACCAGCCATTGTAGCAGCAGTAATCGAGCTAGCAACTTTTCCAGGCGCCTGTTGTCTAATATAGGCGCTGCCGACCACATCACGTTACTCTGATTGTTTCCATACCTCTGTTATTTGCATACGCATGCTTACACCAGTTTTTTTTTTGGCTCTCCTATGTATTTATAGATATTAATATCCTGTAGTTCTACTGGCATACCATTTTCCAAATACNGTACACTCGTGAAATGGTCGTACGCGAAAATCCAAATGTTATCGCTACCTCGGAGATGCTATGTCCCATCTCTAGTGAGCCGACTATAACACCAAGTTCAAACTCACTTAAATCTCGATAACCAGCCATTGTAGCAGCAGTAATCGAGCTAGCAACTTTTCCAGGCGCCTGTTGTCTTATATAGGCGCTGCCGACCACATCACGTTACTCTGATTGTTTCCATACCTCTGTTATTTGCATACGCATGCTTACACCAGTTTTTTTTTGGCTCTCCTATGTATTTATAGATAGTAATATCCTGTAGTTCTACTGGCATACCATTTTCCAAATACGNTTTTTTTTTGGCTCTCCTATGTATTTATAGATAGTAATATCCTGTAGTTCTACTGGCATACCATTTTCCAAATACGAATTCATTCAGTGTTTATTTTCCATTTAACTGAGAAGTAAAATGATTTAATTAAGACGAACTTTGAATTGAATATAATGTTACCTAATTCTCTTACTTTCCATAAAAGTGTCAAAACTGGCACAACTACGTGACCAAAGGTGCCTGACATTAAGTCATCCCGTTTTTCAAAACATGGGTTTTCGCAGTTTGTTGGTTTCATTGTTAACCTGTATTCCGTAAACTAAAACAGTTACTGCAACTGCGTAAGAACGAAAGTAAAAATTGAAAAATTGTCTTTCCTGTATAGACAGATGTCCAGAGGATATGATAACCCTTTAGATAATATACTATTAAATAAACCACACAGATTTCTTAATCACTTCGTAAGTAAAAATTACATTACATAACTGCAAAATATAGCTGTAAAACCAAAATCATACATACCTGTTAAATATATATATATATAACATAAAATGAAACTAAATACACTGCAATCATGCTGACAACAGAATTACTCCTAATATATTATCAATATAATACTGGGTTTGAGAATGAACTTGTATTATGCATAAACCTGTTATTATTTCGTGTTTAGGTTAGCAAGAATACTAATCAACNGGGTTTGAGAATGAACTTGTATTATGCATAAACCTGTTATTATTTCGTGTTTAGGTTAGCAAGAATACTAATCAACATGTCCCCACAGATAGCTGAACGCGCGTGGTCTGTTCCGTGAAAGTAATTAATTATGAATCATTACGCCGTACTGCGTAACGAACAGTGTCCTATATCCGCACCGTTGTTCGTAACTGACAATAATATCTTATACCACAGAATTTATAACTGCAAGTGTTTGTGTAGGCGTTCCCATTCCATTACTGTTTGCGGAATTGTATGTGTGTAAGCGAGATATTTGAATGATTAGCGATGCGGTGGTTTGAAAGATTTTCGATTGGTTTTGCTGNTGTATGTGTGTAAGCGAGATATTTGAATGATTAGCGATGCGGTGGTTTGAAAGATTTTCGATTGGTTTTGCTGGCAATCGGATAAAGGCTGTCTTTCGTCAGTAATCGATATACATATATAAAAATGTTTTGTCCGCTTTTTTGGACGCGTGTAACTCCCAAAAAAATCTACCAATTTTCATTCTGTTTTTTATAAACATTCCTTTCCCTCCCACGAGTATTTGTACACCTTTCTATTTTATCTGTTTACCTGCAAAGGTACTAAAATCTGCTAAAAGCTCATTTTTACCATGCTTTCGAGTTAGGAAGCGCCTTTGTTGACAGCTGTCTGTTTAAACTTTTCAGTTTGTTGTTCTTAATGTTTTTTTTACTAATATACATATACTTCTTTAAATTTATTTCACAGAAATCAATAGAACCAAAATCCACAGCAACGCNGGGTTTGAGAATGAACTTGTATTATGCATAAACCTGTTATTATTTCGTGTTTAGGTTAGCAAGAATACTAATCAACTCGTCCCCACAGATAGCTGAACGCGCGTGGTCTGTTCCGTGAAAGTAATTAATTATGAATCATTACGCCGTACTGCGTAACGAACAGTGTCCTATATCCGCACCGTTGTTCGTAACTGACAATAATATCTTATACCACAGAATTTATAACTGCAAGTGTTAGTGTAGGCGTTCCCATTCCATTACTGTTTGCGGGATTGTATGTGTGTAAGCGAGATATTTGAATGATTAGCGATGCGGTGGTTTGAAAGATTTTCGATTGGTTTTGCTGGCATTCGGATAAAGACTGTCTTTCGTCAGTAATCGATATACATATATAAAAATGTTTTGTCCGTTTTTTTGGACGCGTGTAACTCCCAAAAAAATCTACCAATTTTCATTCTGTTTTTTATAAACATTCCTTTCCCTCCCACGAGTATTTGTACACCTTTCTTTTTTATCTGTTTACCTGCAAAGGTACTAAAATCTGCTAAAAGCTCATTTTTACCGTGCTTTCGAGTTAGGAAGCGCCTTTGTTGACAGCTGTCTGTTTAAACATTTCAGTTTGTTGTTCTTAATGTTTTTTTACTAATATACATATACTTCTTTAAATTTATTTCACAGAAATCAATAGAACCAAAATCCACAGCAACGCGTGTCTGGGTAAGCTAGTTGTTAAATGAAATCCTTCCATATCACTTTCTAGTGTTGGTTCATGTTAATGGAGTTCCAAGTTCAAGTGTAAATTTCGTGTCTGAACTTTTCTGTATCGTGATATTTTTTCCAAGCCGGTTATTACTGGTGTGCGGATCAGTGTACAGATATGCCAAGCTAAACGTCACAGGCTATACATTTCACCTCAGTAAGGTTTGGTTGCGAGCACGTGTAAAGGGGATAGACAATTAGTACGAAAATCAACAGAACGTTGGCATTTATTGCAAATAGTATATTTTATTACATTTGTGACATTTTCCTTGCCTTTATTTTATCTATGACATTTTTAAACCCCTTAACGTAAAATAAGAATGTTTTAGTTGATTTTGTACGCTGAAGGGTATTAAGTTCATTTTTGTGGTTACAGAGTAACTGGCACCAGTAAAATCAGTGCATTTCTGTCCATTTGTCGTTACAGGCTGCTGACTGCAAAGTCAAAAAAATTTGTGTAATTAATATTTAAGCATTTCTAAACATGCTCAGATCAAAGAAGACATAAATTGAAACACGTTAAATTCAGACTAGCATGTTCGTAAAGTGTTGATTATTTTGAATGTAGACTATTATTTTGCCTTTTTTTCCCACTCTAAATCGAAATGAGTAAATTTTTACTGATTGCCAGTTAAAAATGCTCCATCAGGAATGTGTAGAAAAAATTCATACGAATTATTCATTTCAAATAAATTCACCTATTCAAACAGTATAAAATTAGTTATTTATATTTTGTTGATAAATAAGCTCCAGGATAAAAAAAAAAGGTTATTCCCGTGGGAAATAATTAAAGTACGATTTATTTTGTCGCAAATAATTTATTTACTACAAGNTCAGGAATGTGTAGAAAAAATTCATACGAATTATTCATTTCAAATAAATTCACCTATTCAAACAGTATAAAATTAGTTATTTATATTTTGTTGATAAATAAGCTCCAGGATAAAAAAAAAAAGGTTATTCCCGTGGGAAATAATTAAAGTACGATTTATTTTGTCGCAAATAATTTATTTACTACAAGTGAAATTTGTGGATGTTGTTGGGATTGAACCTCCACTCAAAATGTAAAGCATACTCAAGTATTCACGGTTATTCACATTACACACTTTCCTACTTTACCAAATAACAATGTGCGCTCGTATTATGGGTATTATAACAGAAACATGGCAAATGCTATAAGTTTCGTGATGTGAAAGTGCTTCTTGCTGTCGAAATATATAAATAATCTGCACACGTACACGTATTTGCAAAGTTCGAAAGTCAATCTGAGTTTAGTTTCGTTCAAATTCTATGCTATAAAATATAAATATAGTGGTTTAAATATACGAGGTTATCAATGTTTACTAGTATACGCGATTTTACAATGCAACGAGCCACTATAGAAAGAAACTGTTATTGTTAGTGACAGGATGATCAGAAATGACTTTGCTAATTTGACAGTGAGATGAGTCAATCAGTTAAGCTGATCGATTAACGAGAAAACGAGAAATTCTAAACACGAGCGAATTGGTTCTAACATTTCACTGTCAAAAAAGCACAGTTATTAGAAATATATCTATCACTTTGAAATAACAGTTTCATTCCGTAAACTCTCTTCGCGCATTTAAATGACGGATACAAGAGAGCAGAAAATGTTTTGTAAATTTGAACCTTAATATTTAACTTTTAAATCATAGATTCTGAAATAAATTTAACTAAGATTAACTTTTAAACTCCGCAGAGGCATTTACATACGCAGAATATGTATATATTTCGAGAATATGAGGTATCTTCATATCAAAAAACGAATTACTATTTGCCATTGTATGTTTCTTTTAGTATGTATAATACGAGAAAGATTTACGTAATGTCAAAGTAGTGGAGTTTGCAAGACGATAAACCTTAAAGGCCTTGCGTTTATCTTGCGTTTTTGGCGGAAGTTCGATCCTAACCATTTTTTTGTACTGGTAATATTTTAGTTTTGCTGCTGAATAATTGCATTTCATTTATTTAACATCGTATTTCACTGGTATTTTTTTACTCTGGTGCTTATTTGTTAACCAACTATAAATAACAGATTTTTTACTGTTTGAATAAGTATATTTCTTTTGACTGAAAAATCAGTAGTTTTATTTTTCAACTTCTTCGTAGGTAATAGTTGAGACTAGAGAATTTTCCGGACCCGCCGTGAGACGCAGGTTAGACTTCAGAGTTTTCTGTGAACTCAACTGTAATTTTTGCTGCCACAGTTGGAGGAAACAGTCGATGCTGCTTACTTATTATTGGTGCAGAATTCTCCAAAATGTGTCGATAAAGGAGGGAACCAATTGCAAAAGAAAGATATAGGCACGAGTTTTTTTTACATTCGAGCTTGCCTCAAAACGAATCTGAGAATTCTTCTGGCCTCTACAAATAATTCTACTCCACATTTTGTACACGGGTTTGGGCACATCTATTGCCGCAGGCTTGTTCATGGGCGCAAGGCCGAAGAGGTTGTATCAAATAATATATTTCAACTGTAAGAGCAGAACAAGTATGCGTGTGCGGAGTGTTTAGCACTCGTGCATTTTTGCTCTTCGTCGTAGAGATAGTGTATTTCATTATCTAACGCTATCAAGTTTCCATCGAAGTTATTTCTTCTCTCGCCTCCCAATGAAACAATTAGGGGCTAGCAAGACTTGGAAATGGAGAAAAACCGCTGTTGCACACTAACGTTAATTGACGAGACTTATTTTCATTCTGTTAAATTAAATGTCGAGGTTTTGATTGAAAAATAAAGTTTGTGTAAATAACGTACTACTCTTAGGTTAGTTAAGAGAAGGCAAGTTATCCTTCCTGGATTATAAAGGATGATAAGTAAGAGCAATTAAAATTAATTTATTTCTTTATTTACTCATTGATTTTACAGCAGAAGCGGTCACACATCCATGCGTTGATGTCTTTCTGGCTGGGTTGCTTATTTGCCTAAAAAACAGAATTTTTACATTCGCTGAGAGATTTTGAGGAAGCTATTTCAGTTACTTTCAGACATAAATGATTCCTTATTATCCTTAATATTACCTTTAATATTATAGTTTGCAGAATAAAATTGTAAAAATTAATAACAATGATTTACATATTAGTTGCCTTCTGGAGGCCCTGCGGTGCAAGCGCGTGGCGACCGCAGAATATTTTGTAAAATTCCTTTGCAGTTGTACGCTTCCGTGTGATGATCAAGTTTATTTCCTGGCTGCTTACACACACAAGAGAGAAAAAGGGGGGAAGAGGGATAATGAGAGAGTTAAAACAAAAAAAAATGATAGGGGGTGATTCTACGCTGGCAGATACCATATACCACCTCTTCTCCCCATTTGAGGTTTATCTGGAACCATTTAAATTGAAAATCAATATTTCATTTCAAGTCGTAAAAATACTAGCGCAAAATGGTTTCCACCGAAACGATTGTAATGAACGCCACAAAGGATATTGCATAGTCTACTCATTTTTGAAATAGGGTTTCAAACTCGTGAATAAATATTATCGAGTGCGTTATGGGCCTAATCAGCACGTGGAATCCTTCAAAAGGTAGGATACATATAATTATTCATTCGAAAGTTAGCGGTGTTTTGGATTTACTTCGTAAACCTCTAAGCAATAATAACAAATAAATTACTTCGGAAAGTGTTTTTTATGATTTTGTCTACCGTATAATACTAAATTATGGGTTTTATGATATCCTTAGTTGCTTGCACTCAAGTCACGGGCGTTCATTTTAAAGAGGGGCCTAATGAACATGTCTAGGAAAATAATTGTTACATTTACAGAAAAAAAATTCCAACAGCAAAAAAATGTTTCGTAAAATGATAATCTATGTTACTCTCAAATTGTTTTACTACATGTAATGCCTTCGACTCTTATAATAACAACTAGAGACCCATCCGAATCTTGTATAGAGCAATAAGAAAATCTTTTGTAAAAGCAGTGGTAACCAGTGGACAAATGTAAACGACAGTGATGCGAGCGTATAGAGAACTGTGAAATGTATTTTGTCACAAATGAGTTCGAGGAATTTCCTTTATCATACAGCATTATGATTAAAGATAACTTGGAAACATTACATACACACAAAGAAAACAAATGTGTGTACGTAAAAAATTAATACAATTAACGTTTCACAAATGTGTATATAATTCATATTGAAATTATAAATATATATATTGTATTGTTTATAATATGTATTTAAAATTATATATTTAGGAAATTTAATTAGTAGATTTCGCGTGGGAAATAATTTGCAACAAAAACCATTGTACATAAGTAAAATCTTTAAAATGAAATTTTTTTTCAACAGTGAAGTTGCTGTGTTTAAAAATTATTAACACCGCATAATTATAACCTGTACCGGACCACTAGATGCTGATTCGTCACTGATTAAAAAGTCATGCCGGGTTTTGTGTG
This sequence comes from Clitarchus hookeri, assembly GCA_002778355.1. Taxonomy (NCBI): domain Eukaryota; kingdom Metazoa; phylum Arthropoda; class Insecta; order Phasmatodea; family Phasmatidae; genus Clitarchus; species Clitarchus hookeri. The sequence goes on along the minus strand of NQII01004817.1, from coordinate 96,815 downwards.
CAAACAGTCACAAACTCAAACTCCTCGCTATGTAAGCGTTACGCCGCAGCAAGAATGACTAAAGGAGACACCGTAAACAAGATACAAATCTTTTCTCGTTGGTTTACATCCTCTTTTAGTTTGGCTTATCATTGCATAATTAACATGCTAACGAATTCGGTCACAAGTAAATATATAATTTGAAGCGTTCCAAAGAACACATATTTTGATCGAAAGTGCACAAGTTTCAGCATAACGATCTGTCACACGTCGAAACCAATAAAATGTGGTCATCGGTTTACAAGAATAAATTAAACAATATTCAAGATTTTTTTCCTTATAATATCAAAAAAAATACACCACAAATGAGTATTAAATAAAATAAAAAATTAATAATATTTGATAAATGGGGGTTTAATTAGTTTTGTCGTGTTTGTAGTATATACTTAGAGAAATGTATAGTACGACCAGTTTTTCTCTGGTAACTTGTCGCGTAACAACACCAGTTTGATGTCACTGGCAGCAGCTGTTTATAGGACAACGGAATACAGTCTCAACAACCAATGATATCTCTCCCAGCGTGAGGGACATACTACATTGTTTTCTGCTGTTTAGATCATTAAATCCACTTGCTCTGCAACGTACCACGTACAACGTACCACGTACAACGTACCACGAAAGGATTAGTAAATTACTACTCTAAATATAACACACATCGAAGGTACAATATATTTCAGAAACAACTACGCATTGCCCCTTTTTTTTGTCTTTGTTACTTCGGACAAAAAAAATTTAACTTTCGGATATGACATTTGAATATCAAATTTGCTGTCAGTTGGGAGACTGAATATCACATGCTTTGTTATCACCCAGCTTTGAAATGGTGTATTTGAAACGCGATTTTCTTAAAACCCCCCAAAAATTCTTCATCATTTCTTATAAATTTGGTGCCTCACCCCACCCCCTCGTCATTGTTCCCTCTATAAACAAAATATAAAAAATATAAATATAAAGAACAATTGGCCCTGCTGGCCGAATGTAAAACATAATAGAAATATTGGATGCTATCGCAGGTAAATCGTGGAAGTGAGTATCGACAGCGCGGTTATGAATAATAAAGTACGCTCCGGGAACCAGGCAGGTGCACCGTACCGAGGGAAGTTATATTGATACCGGCGGTAAATAATTTCCAGAATTTATTCGAGGAACGGTTCCGTGACGTTTCCAAAGGCAGAGGAGTTAGGTAAGCTGGGCGCTTGGCCAATCATCTGGGTGCGCGCCTACTTAACAAACTAATAATGAGAGGGCTCGAGTTCGCCAGTCGAGGCTCATTAATTTACTGATAAAATGTCCGCTGTGAACAGTCGATACCAGCCATTCAAGTAGGGACGTCAAATAATACACACTACTTGCGTTACAAAGGGAGGTCTTTTCAGTTCAAAGTAGTTCTTTGAAATATATATCAGACTAGTTCACTGAATATTTCGGAACACCTGTCATTAGAGGAAGTGATCTTCGTTATGTTATAATTATAAAAAAATTATTGTCAAGTTGTAGATATTAATTAAATACTATTTCCTGGCATAAAATTTCAGGAACACATATTTTTTGCATAATGGCATGTCGAATTCCTAATTTTTGTTTTTGGGTGCGTACGTATAGTACCAAGAAGTTACCGATAAAACTAATGCAGGTACCTAATTTTGTCTATATGGGCGCGCATAATATTCAATGAAATTCTGAAGAGCTGAGATAGTAGGCAGGCCTTGGTGTATTTTTTGACAGCAATAGCATTAGAGATGAAACCAGAAACATAAGCAACAGAAATGAGACAATTAAAAATATTCACATGCCGTAACCAGCTCTCGAACACAGTTGAACATCACACCGTAAGTTAGCGTGTAATCAACTGCATTACATCTCATGCAATGGGTTTAATGTTTTGAATGTAAAATTTAGAGGGCAGCCGGGATTTTCAAAATAAGAGCCTGAACCAATTAAAATACCCAAGGTTTCATAGTCTAGCGTTGTGCTTCTTGTGTGATGAATTTAGTGGAAATCGGTTTATTGGACCCTGTGATTTGTTTTAAGAACTTAATTTTTGTAGTTGGAGCTTGCTTACAAAATTGCATAAAAATATGTGTTCTGTAAACAATGCTGCTAATAGATACATTCAACGTATATATTTGAGTGAATTTCTTTAATTGTTTAATAGATGGGACAGATTTACCAAAATATTAATAAGGCCACCATTTTAAAAATATAACTGTCTGATCCAACTTACATCATGTAAGTTTACATTGCCTTCTGTAGCACTACTGGTATGAACATTTTGATGGAAATTAGTTGAGTTGTTCCGAAAATATGGCAAATTGTTTAATTATCCTCGCCTATTACTAGTAAACAATGTTAGGGGCTATATGGAAATATGTTTAGTTTTTTCCTAGTTATAACAAACTAAATAAAAATGTTAATATGGCCACAATTTTTAAAATAAATGCATGACACTCAAAACATAGCCTATATAGTTACCTAACCTGCTCTAGTGTTAATTATTTGCCAAATTTTGCAAGAATCGTGTTGTTTTCTCCAGAGATGTGATACAAAAATATTAATTTGTCATGTGATGATATCTTTCTATATGGCGAACAAAAGAAACTTTGCATTATCTATTTGATGGTTGTAATTTATACTGCCAGCATACAAAGATAAGTTGGAATTAATCCCATGGTTTCAACGATAACGGCTGTATAGTCTTCATTTTTTAAATAAGTGGCTTACGTACTTAAAACATACCAGCTTACATCAAGTGCTGCAGTATTACGAGTTTGCCAAATTTGGCAGGATTCGATTAATTATTTTCCGATATTAGATATGAAAACTTAATTTGTTAGTGTGGTACTGTCTTGCAAAATGGCGTGCAAAATGGCTGTTTATTGGCATATATGATGCTTGTAGTGTATGCTTGCATCATACGAAATGTGATCGCAATTGGATAAACAGTATGGCAGATATACCAAATAAACCTAATTTATTTGTGTGGCACCCAATTTGAAAATGTGGCCAATCGATTAAATTCGCATACGTTTACGTTGTCTACCATAGCAGCACTTACTCGCCAAATCTGGCGAGAATTGGTTGAGTGGTTTTAGAAATATTTTTTCATGTGGTGCTATCTTCCAAAATGGTGGTCCAACAACAATACCAATCACTTAATTCAATATTTACATTATGCACTCCCAACATACAACATTTGGTTTCAATCGGCAAAACGGTTCCCAAGATATGACATAACACCACAAATAGCGCGGTCGAAAACTGCAAAAGTCAAATGTCCTTACTCAGTACTATATGCTTGCCTAGTTTGGTGAAATTCGATTCACGTGATCAAAAGTTCAAAAATGTGTGTGAGAAGGGAAGGGGTGGACATACACGCACAGACATTCACACACCTACACACACAGTCAGGAAATTTAGCTCATAAGCCTTTCTTTCTTTCGGAAAAAAAAGGCTTTTAAACAAATAGCTTAAAACGAAATGAAATAAATCACAATGAATTAAGCTACCATGAAATAGTGAAAGAAATCTTTAAANTTTAAACAAATAGCTTAAAACGAAATGAAATAAATCACAATGAATTAAGCTACCATGAAATAGTGAAAGAAATCTTTAAAATAACACTATGGAAGATTTCAGCACTTTTTTTAATAAATTGCTTAACATAAAATTTTTTTTCCATAATTTTAATTTGTAGCCGTCTTCAATTTTTTATTTAAGTGAATTAAAAAAAAGCCCTTCAAATGAAACAAGAGATGACCATTAGTCACCCTTTTAAATATTCTGTAAATGTTTTAGTTTATTTTATTCGCCTATTCCAAAAATACTACAATTGTGAATTTGACATGCCTTGTTGCACAAACGATGTAATGGATACTTTTTTTAATATCAGGAAAGAGAACACACACAGAATGTCTGCAAGTTGAATGGTATTCCATACAAATGACTGCCATAGTTCCAATATGTGTCTTATCACAGAAAAGTTGAAAATACAGGTAAGAATACTTCCGCTCTATGATCAATAAGGAATACATTTGTATCTACAAATAATTGTTCCGCAAAAATTCCTATCCTGCTTAATTTAATATGAAACATATTCGTAAAGTTCCAAAATGTCTTTTATCATCTAGATCCGCTATACTCAACCTGCGGCCCGCCGAGCTTTTGTGATTGGCCCACCTGGAGTTATCAAATTGCCAAGCATTTTAAATTGCGCGCTCATCAGAGAAACTATGGGCGCTATAAGTACATAAATCCCTACCGCGGTGCGCGCAGTGTTGGGATATAGCAATCTCTCTTATTATCTCGCACAACTCAGAGTTGCGGGTTGCGCGAGCGAGACAGCCAGCGGCGGGAATTCCCCTTTTGCTTTCACACTTCTGTACCTACGTCTTGCCTTATTTGTCGTCACTTGTTTTAAATTTGTTTACATGACACACA